>JAQGBE010000010.1:0-49171 GCA_034698225.1 Scheloribates latipes | reverse complement strand
GCCACAATTAAGCTTAATTAACGCTAAGGGCAAAATTATATACACAGAGAACTCTTTTAGTCGTAAAAAATTGCTGACAAAAACACCCCCTAATCCCCCTGACCAGAAAATTTCTCCGACCCCCTGGCCGGCTGAGCTTGGGCACCACTGTTTGGATATACAGGATATATCCTGGATATATTTTTGGATATTTAGATACATCTAAATATATCTATGTATAAAAATACAGAATCTAAAAGAACGATAGATGTGATGACAGGGGTTGGGTTGCGTTGGGACAACATTTTGATCGCCACTTGTGGAGCAATCACTGGTCCGGTCACTGGTAATACATGGCTTGAATTGGGTTCGGATCGTAACCATAATTATCGTTAGTATTGTAGACATAGTTGTGATTCATGGCATACATCGGCTGACAGTTGGCTGTCATTTCCGGGACATAACACTTGTCCGCAGAATTGACTTCATTGACGTTGAAATGGTTTTGCGGGTCGACTAACAACTGATTGATTGATTGGTTTTGTTGATTGAGTTCTGGATAAAAGATGTTATGATTAAAGTTGTCGCCGAAGCCGTCACTCGTCATCTCTTTTATCGCTGAATTGTTTTCCATTCGGTTATAGTCGACGCAAATGTCATAATTGTGTTGCAAATGATTGATATTGTGGTCAAAAAGCGATGTCTCGTTGGCCAACGTGTCGGCGAAGAGGTGTGACAGCGGACCCAAACCGATGTCCGGGTTGTGTTTGCCCGAACAGCTCCACTTGCCGTACTTGGACCGGATGCTGGCCTTCGACGACTCCCGATAGCAGTTGGCCGTCGCCGCCGAACACGTCAACAGATCCATGTGAACCGACTCCTTCTCTATTGCTTCCATCTCTTCGCTGATCACCGGATCGTTTTGATCCAAATCACAGATTTGAGGCAAAAATTTTGGCAAATATTGACAAAAACTGATCAAACTTTTAATTTCAAGCGATTCTTCGCTGGGATATATCGTTGCGATGTCATCGATGTCATCGATGTCTTCGATTTCCTCTTCCGATTCTATGCTTTCATTGGAATCCCAATCACTGGAACTGATGGACCGCTTGGATGACTGGTCCATAAGCAGTTGGTCATAGATATTGAGGTAATATTCCTCATCGGTTTGGTTGTAATTGAAAGGCATGAAAAAGGATTCATTGCTTTTGTGAAGCGAGTGATCACCGCTGGAACCGATGCGACAGAACTGACTCTCCATTGATGACTGTGTCTGATGTCCGATGTCTTGACTCAAACAACTCATGAGAGGCCAGACATCGACTGTTTATTAGTGAAGTCTAATCGTCAAAGAGTTTACATTAGTTTGGATTTAGTGTTAAGACAAGAATTACACGAATTAGTGGTTATCGCAGATATTTTATCGTCACTTCTGAGTTGTGTTGTGTTGTGTAGTGTTAAGACATGTTATGTTAAGACATGTTTTGTTTGCACAACAGATAACCGAATAAAACATTATTCTCTGTAATTGTGAATAAGTGTGACATTCAGTCCGAGAGATAACAATAGTTTGACAATAGTTTTCAATGCATTCCATATCTCGCGTCAAAAGTGTAGTCAATTAGATCTGAAATCATATCTCTTATGAAAACGATAGTCGACGCCAATGCCATCGAAGTCTTGTGGGAACTGCAGCCGTGAGTCATGAGCTGATCCCTCCTCTTGTGGACGGACGCCACCGATGGCCTCCCATAGCAGCCGAACCTCTTCTGCTCTGCAACGATGGTCTGCAGCCAAGTGTGGTCTTCAGTGAACTGCTTGAATCCGATGAGTCCACAGAAGGCAACTGTCGGTTCATATCTTGGTTAGTAATTCTATAGATTAATGCAATCCTAATAAGAATTTGTCTGATATTCAGTTAATTCATATCTAAAATACTGAACCATAAAATGCTCAGACATTTGAGTCAATACTCAGTCAGCAAAAGCTTCCAATTTATAGATAACGAACCGTAAGATTGGTTCACAAGTTATAGGTATAACAGTGTATTGAATACAATAATTGTACTTTTAGAGTACCAGACAAACAAGCATGGTCAATTGACACGGTGTTCACGATAGGATGTGAATGCACCACATATTGCATGCATTGCTCGCTGCTCTTACTGCTCCTTCTCTACCTGATTGATCTGGTTAACTATAGGATGCAATGTTTAACACAATATTTGACTTATCAATTATCATAAATATATACATTATGTGTATATATATTATATTTTATTATCAGTATATAACAAATGATTTATTAAAACCCTTATTAGTATCGATTTGGTGTCAATGTCTTACTGTTTTCCATAAACAAATCGACGAATTGTTGCGGAAATCCATTCAATTCAATGACTTTATTCTCCCAAAACATATTCGAACAGAAAGTAGTCATCAAATGATTGAAGTAATCGCCACTTATTTGTTGACCACATTTCTGTGGATGAAAATTATTTGTATCAATCAAATAGTTGTCATACGTCTCACCATTTTATTCATCTGCCAATAGAAGACCTGATGAGACAAAGGGTAGTCTTGATAACCAAACTCAGTCATCATTGAGAAACACTCATCAGAGACGAGACATTTCGATAACATTTGCGAAACACACAAATCAGAAGTGTTTTCATTGAGAGGAATGTCTTTCAAATCCAAAATATAATCAAATTTTTTCGAACCATTGACTGAAAGGTTTCTGTCAGGAATGTGAGACCAGAGTCCGACTTCAAGAATAGGTCCCATATCTGGCGGAAAAAGAGATATCAGATAGAATGGGAACATCTGGTGAGCGGACATACCCTCGAAGTATTTGGGATCGTTATATCGCACCGCCTCTAAGCCACTGCTGAGAAGACTTTCTGTCTGTTCCTTCAGATCTCTGACACTGTTGGCCAACATTTGTGTCCACATTTTTCGCGATTCATATTTGCCGAGCATTTGTCTGATGACCCGCAACTGGTCGTCAACGATGCGGACGCCCAGCAAACTGTCGATATCGAGGTCGTCGACAACAGAATCAAAGAACTCAATGCTTCTGTAAACCGAGGAAATACTTCGCAACAAAAGAACCAAATTATCGGATGAAAACGGATACAAATTTTTGTCCTCAGAAGCGATAAGTTTGTCGTCGAGTTTGTGTCCGAACATATAGAACTCGAATTCGGAATATAAGAGCAAATATGTGAAAATCAAATGGAATCGCATTCTGAATGTCTTTATGTGGTCTTCAGTAGGTTATCAATGGTCACAATCATGTCTGCGACAATCGGATGAGACGAGCGATGCTTAAGTCATTTTACTGACCGCTCGGATGAGCGCAACATCTTTGCGATCAGTTATTGGCAATGATCTGCTCCAGTAATCCACAATCAAAGGTCGAATTTCCTGTTTTTGTCGCAACCAAACAAATCCCGCGATTATCCCGCAATATATATATACGCGAATCCATCGACTAATAGACATTGACCTGACTTGAAGTGGATTAGCTAATACTGACAGCTAAACAGTGGAAAATAACTAAAAGACACTGTTTTTGCTATCTTTGGCAGAGATTTATGTCGAAAGATCGAAAATGTTTGCATCCATTCAGTCATTGCCCGAAATCGTCACATATTTCCGTCCATTGGATCAAATGTACAGAAATTTTATTGATATTACGAATAAATATTACTTTTCATTGGCTCTGATCTGAGATAACATTACAATCGATAATAACAGCGAAAATAAAACATTTATTTAGAGATCAATAAAATATTTAAATTAGGTTTAGGTTTATTTTAGGCATAGATAGACACAAATGAGATCGTAATAGTGGTTAAAAGATCTTTGTTCGCGAAATTTAACAAGTGTTCGGGTTATAAATATAAATATACCTCAAGTGTTATCGATAACTCAAAAAGAGCTAAACATATAATCAATTCTTTGTCTATCAAATGAGAATCAAATGTCAGACAAAGAGAATTGGACAAAGAGAGTGGGTAGTGAACGAACGAACGAACGAACAAGGACATTGTCAGACTTGCAGACATGATTTGCGCGCTGTTAAGGCAAATGACAATATTTTCGTTACATTTAGGTCGATATTAGGTGTCATAAAATAGTTAAAATGTTAAGTTAAGTTAAATTATGGTTATTTTCAGAGCAAAAATTATGATTTACATAATTGGGTAAAATAAAGTGAGGTTTGCACTCATTTACAAGTGTTGTAATCGATAGTAACAAGGTCCTTCGCCTGCAGAACAATAGAACAACAGTTTAGCAGTGGTTAGCGATACCAATGAGCGGCGACTCACCTGACAGGCAGGTATGCGTCCGCCGAGTTTAGTGCATTTGCCCGGAATCTTCTTGATCTTCACCGGAAAGAGAGATCAGTTGCCAATAAAGTCTGCAAATAATTGCAAATAAGAAGACAACTCACGACTTGAACTTCAACGTAGCAGTCGGTCTCCTGGACGGCCGGCGCCGGGAACTTGTGTGGCCACTCGACTGCAGGCGACTCCTGAATCACTTGGCGCAGGGCCTCGATGTCGCCCCGACTCACATTGTCGCCGACCCGACCCAAACGAATTCCCGGCAAACTGTTGACAATCCGTCGGAAGGCGTTGTCGTTCGCCTAAGAAATCATCGATGAATGATATAATCTGTTCGAGCATTGCATAAGACATAAGACATACTTCGGGTCTTTGGTTGGCCGTCGGTTCGGACTCTTCTTTGACTTCATTGATGTCGGTGTTGGCCGGAACGGCCCAAACGGATCGCAAAGTGAAGACCAGTGCAAATAAAATCACTAAATGTCTACTCATTTCTCGTCCGTCCGAAAAGTGTTCACAATTTGGCCAACAATGGAATCGACGGACGAATAACTAAAAGCTTTTATATAAAAAAGGGTATTCAATGACAGCCTTTGATCGACTCCTAAGGTCTGCACTTCTATTCTATTGTTTATAAAGTTTGATTAAAAGTGATTAATTAGTTTCTGATTTCCATTCGACGAAACCGTATGAATGACTTTACATCGACTTTTATGGTGTGAACGCAGAGATCGAACTAAACCTGAACTCAAGTCAATCAGACAAATATCCTGTTCATTGCTGAAGGCTTTCTGACGAAACCCAAAAAAGTCGACCAATAATTGAATAAAATCAAAATCAAACCATTAATTAGTGATTTATTTTAAGCTTTCACTACCCGTCACATCAGTTCTGTTCATTCAGTTCTACAAAACTGGTCTGAGAGGCAACTGAAAGGGTCTCTCGAGTGGAGTAGAGTAGTTGTGAATCGGAGCCCATTAGCATGACCATGATCACAATGACGAGGCTCATTGTCAGCGATTGTCTCTCATCACTCACTAGTCGGCTATAATTATTGGTGTCTGGGATGTAATCACTACCACTTGTATTACGAAAGCTATTTCCAGTTTCATTGACAAATACCTTGGGCTCAGACACCTCTCTGTCTAGACTTAAGGATTAGCTAACAAACAATTCAACTAGTCGCTTTATTTCTAATGTAACATTTCAACTAATTTGCATTGCATTGATTTGATTTTGTTATCGTTTCTTGTCATTAACTGTCTGTAGTAACATAACTAGTCAACTCTTTTTAGTATTGAGATAATTATAGACCCTAGATAATTGAACTAGACGATCTTGACATTGCCTTGATGATTTAAGTTAATGGCAGATATTTCAGTTCCAATTTTAAAGTAACTCTCACTTCACGTCCGACCATCAGATCATATAATGAGTGCCCAATTTGTGATATAATTATCATTTCATTTACTATTCCAATGCATTGATTGTATCGAAAGTGTAATGATTTCGTAATATCAATGACGAGACAAAAGATTGCTTTCAAATAATGAGTTAATCATATTTATTATATCTTTTTAGACAAAGTAATACAATATTAGGGAACATAAAGAACAAGAGGTGAACGACCTATTCGTCGGTTTGTTAGCCATTCACAGAATATTCTGTGAATATATAACAATATATAATAATAGAGCGTTCAATAAATGAATGTCTCTTATGTCGAAATATATGAATTAATATTGAGTTAACAGATAGAAGTTAAAAGATAGTTTTAAATAATGAACAAATTTAAATATCAAATCCTTGCAAATTCTAGACAATATTAACTCAATCAATGATTGGATCCAAATAGAGACAATTCTTTGTGTTAATTGACGAATTAATTAATCTCGATTATTAACCCAGGAAATATATTAGATGATCAAATTTTAAAATCAAATTAGACATTCGAAACTCGAGTGGAACTAAAGAATAAATCCTAAACTATTCTATCTATTGGTGACCATAAGTCAAAGATAAATCTGTCCCAAGTTTTTCAGGCATATTATCTGATTCTATTGGTAATAATGATATCATCGGATATGTTTTGGTTCTTTGAAAACAGCAGAATAATCCTTGGTGATTGTGTTCCATTGGAACCAACTCGTTGTAACTCACTATAATTAATTAATTAACAATAGGATAATTAATTAATAGCCGAGGAATTGGCCACAAAGGCAGAGATGACATCACTTTTGCAAATCCCCAGTAATTCTTGGAAAATAATAGCAAATATCGATCGCACGACAGGTAGTGTCAGACGACTGCCAACGACACTGAAGAGGCGATGCGTTGCGTAGATATTAATGTTCAGCGAAAGCAAAACAAAAGCAAACAATTATAACAATTGTTTCCTTGAGTCCGACTGTCGGCCAAAGGCCTGCAAATGTCTTATTTGACGCCACTCTCGACCATTGAACTCAATCTGAAAGAGTCGGACGACCAGCGAAATGGCGATCAAAAAGTATCGCCGCTAGACATCAAAAAGTTGCCAAGGTGAGACTCCAAGTCGCTATGTCGACCTATACTACCGGCTCTAGCCATCAATTCTCGGTGTCATTTACAGATGGCTTCTAGAGTTCGACTCATTCACCGTAAATGAGACCAAATTCAAGAACAACGCCAACCGACCGATGACTGAGAGCAGTGTCACTCATAGACCGCAATGGTTTACAGATATGGCCCAACAGAGGAGAGCCAGCGATGTCTTCGCTTCAACTGACAACAGATCCGACTTATTCCCGATGAACAATCATAAGTTGGACAAACTTCCGTCAACTTCTTCGGCCAGAAGAAGGAGCCGAAGACATGAATTCAATCAACATTTCAATCTTCCCGAAGAAGTCAATCAAATAGATGACAGTCTCCTATCGATTCCTAAAGAGATTCAAGTTGACCAAGAACAGGTCACTGAACAGGTCACTGACAAACCATATCAGATACAAAATCTGAAGAATAGCTTCAAGTCGTGCGAAAATCTTTTATTTGAGTTTAACGATAGACTAAACGACGACTCGAATGACTTTATTATACCTGAACTGCCATTCGGACAGAATATGGTCTTCGAGATAATGACCAATTGGGGCGACGAAGACTTCGTTGGTCTCAATGGCATCGAAATTCTCGATCTGAATGGCAGTGATCTTAAAATAGAGAAGGTTTGCCATCGTTTTAGAATTATTATCGCATTACAAATGTAATTATTTCAATAGATTTGGAGCCAACCGGCGACCGAATGTCCAGTGGAACCACTAATTGACGGCATTTACCGAACGCATGACGACTCACATCTGTGGTCAACACAATTGGGGCTCAATTGTCGACTGCCATTGAAGATATGCATCAGCTTTGAACGGAAGACAACGATAGCGTTGATAAGAATTTGGAATTACAACAAATCGCGGATATATTCTTATCGAGGAATCAAATTCTTGCAAATTAAGTTCGACGACAGACTCATATTCAAAGGCGAAATCGCGAAGGCTTCGGGAGATTTGGTCGCACCGATCGAGGCCTTCGGAGATGTGAGCTCTCATTTATATTGACAACTATTTAGTAAATCGTTTAATAATTCTGTTGTCAGACAATTCTGTTCACTACTGACGAGAATATCTTAGAATCGGTGGCTCAGAGGGACCACTCCTTCCAAGAACTAGTCAACGATATAATTCCGTTAACGCAATGACCACAACAAGTGATAACTCATTCGGAAACTATTTTAATACATTTTTAAATAAATGTTTGATAACTAAAACAATTCTGACTTCAAACTAATATTTCCGAACATAAACCACATTTCAAAGTCAAGTCAAATCATTTAATAAACTACTGATTCTGTGTTTGACTCCTTCTTCGGCGGCCTTCAAATTCTTCCGGGGAAAATGCCATTATCTCGCTGTTCGTCCCACTTCTCGGTCTAAACATGAGATACAACAATGAGTTATCATGCTAATATTGCCAATATAGGCAAGCTTAATTGCTAGACTGACCCATCCCTTGGGGCAGAGCTCTCCGTAGGCCCATTTGAACCATTCGCATGGCTCATACTTCTCGCCCTTCACTTTACGGCATCGGTGGTAATCCAAATAGTTTTGGTAGCAGTTCCTGACATTGGATCAAATCAGACAATCAGTGGAGGCCTCGCCAATCATTGGTCACCACAAACCTGGTTTGGTTCTGGTTTGGGAACCGCGGATCGTACGGCACTGTCTTCAGCTTACCCTCGACCTTCTCGGGCATCGTTTCTGAGTGTTTAGCAGATAATCAATGTCTATAAACGTGATTACAATTGAGTTAAACCTCAATTCAATGGTTTGTTGACTGCAATGGAGACCAATGTCTACACTATTATCGCAAAGTGACTCCAATTGGCTGATCACTGGTCGCTGTCTCACAACTGCTAACGCCATCTGACGCCAGCGCTGGTCAGCACTACAGGAAAGAACTTTTCGGCGAAGAATCGATGAATTGGACGACAATTGACTCGTATTTATCAGTCGACTCATTGTTATCTCCCTATTTGAAGACATATCGATGACATCCGGTCACACATTGGGTTTGCAGTCGGTCTCCCAGTTCTCAATTCATAGCTATGCAGACAACCGATGCAATCAATGCTTTTTATTTTTGACTAATTTTTATTGCTTTGCTATTGTGTACCAAATAATTGTTTGCAATCCATTTGTTTAGTGGTTTTGCGTTTGATTGACTCGACTATTGGTTTAAATGACCAGAAGTTTAATAGTTGTGTCACTTGAAAGGTATGGATAGGTCTGTCGGTGACAGACATCACATCAGATCACATCTGCATCGCATCAGAGCCTCATCACTGATCACTGTTGGCAGTTGAGGCGAGTTATGCGTCCGATCGGAACCAATCTCTTGTAAAGCAGTTAACAGAGTGCGTGTGCAGTGATATAAAGTGCCAAAAGTGTCGCTTCAGTTACCAGAGTTGAGTCACAGTCTGTGAGTCAATGGATCCGTAAAAGTGTTTGTGTTTGTGATGTCATTCGTATCGCAATTGATTAGCGATTGACTGAACGACTGAACTCTAGTTTTGACTCATCTCTCAAACAATTCACTAAATATTCAATTGTTTTGAGTAAACAAATATGAAATGAGTTTCTCTTCACTCGTTTTCGGCGGCCATTCGCTGGCAATCCATTGATTTCCCGATTATTCGTATTTTTTTACTCTTTTTATTCAAATTCTTTCTATTAGTAAACAATTATTTATATTGAAAACAAATTTTATTTAATTAAATTTAAATTGATATACAAATCGGAGACATCCGTGCGATGACGTCCAACAAGTCTCACGAAAGTAAGTCCTCTCAACACCTCTTCATTGACCACTAATTCACTGACCACTTCTCGCAGTCGGCGTATATGTGGACGACATTCCGATGCGATTGTCTGACCGCTGCCGACCGCTCGACGTCAGCGCCTTCACCGAAGAACAAACGGTGATTCCCGACCCGTTCGACCAACACGTGAGACATTAGTCGTCTTCCGCTGCCATCGATTCTAATCTTTTCTAATCTTCTCATTGCAGTACAAATTTGCCGCAGAATTGTATGCCTTAGAAGTGTTTGAATTCCGTGACAATCAAAAGAGACAACAATTGTCTGAATCGATGTCCAAAATGAAGTTAAAAAGCGAACAAAAGTTATCCGACAAAGAGTCTGATTTGAATCCTGGCAATAGATCTAAAGGCGAGCGGCAAGTGGTGGCCACCAGAAGTGGCCGATCAGTCAATTCGATTCATTTAAATCCGGGAGAAATACTCAAACCTTTGCCTAAAATAAGTGATACTATAAGTGATAGAAGTATTGACCCAAACGTTAATATAAAAACTTCGAGGAAACTAATTAAAGACTTCGAGAGTGATATCTCCAGTCCTTTCGATTACGTCGAACTCCAAACCTTGGATGACATGCAAGAACTGAATGATGTGTTCCAAGCCTTTCAAAGCAAGTCTTGTACAGCAAAACAAACAATTAGTGGAAATAATGATAATAACAACAAAACCAATCCAAACACTGGTTTTAATAGTGAATTCCAAAACTCTTTGAGTCAACCCAATTGCGAACCGACCGTTCCGTCCGTTCAAAACATGAACGGATACAATGTCTTCACTCCATATGGCTATCAGTCTTCAGTCGGCACTTCACTGGCAGCGAACCGCAGTCACGGCAACGCTTCGGCCAACTGGTCGGCCACCGGTTACCACAACTGTGAGATCACACATAAAACCGTCGATTATGTGAACTCGAGCTCAACGGAAGTCCACAGTTCGAGCGACAACCAAAACAATCTGAGATCATCTAAAAGTGCTTCGGATTTGCCAAATCTCGTCGACAGCGAGGAATTGGCCACAACTCCTGTCCGCAGACAGCGGTCACACACACCTCCCTGTGCTTCGGCCAAGAATAAAAAGGTCGGACCAAAACAGACATTAGTATTGGACGATCCGTACGAAGAGTTGTCCGCAAACTCAAAACAATTGGTCGACTCTATCGGTTCGATGGGCTTCGAGAGGAGTCGTGTGGCCCGAGCTGTCAAACACATGGACAGTGACCACAAACAAGTGATCGACTTTTTACTGCAGATCCAAACCCTCGAAGAGAGCGGTTATGACAGTTGCGAGGCTGAGATCGCGCTTCACATGAATAGTCATCAAATCGAAAACGTAAGCCATGTCTTCACTCCTGGTCTAACACATTCGACACATTCTCTAATCGTTTGTTTGTTTTCAGGCAAAAAAGTTTTTGGAATCTTTACGGCAATTATCTGAAGTGGGTTTCGACAAACGGAATATAATCAAGGCTTTAGTCAAATGTAATAACGATAGAGAAAAAGCTTTGGATATTTTGCTAATCACTCCAAACGATATATAACTAAATAATTGATAAAAGTTTTCATTTTTTCACATTTTTGTTGTAAAAACTGATTTGTTTTTAGAATTTCTATTCGAAAGTTATTTTTTGCTCAAAATAAACGTTTATTAAAGTCATTGTCAGTGAAAATGTCGTTAATATAATCAAAGAGTCTTATATTCAAAGACTTTATTTCGTGTGATATTACATAATATAATTGCTCTTCAAATCAAATGACAGATCAATCGTTTCAATACATCCAATGATTGCTTTATTTTGCGGTTAAAACAACATTTCTAACGATTAAATAAAACTTATCAATGATTTAATGACAACTAATTTAAGACCAAAAACCCATCGTTTGCTTCGTTTTTATGTTTGTTTGGAAACGGAAAGTAAAAGTAAAATAAAGAACTGATTTGAGTGACAGTAAGAGTACTGACAGTCAGATCAGTCCCAGAAGTGACAGAAGAGTGCGGAACAGATTAGAAGCAATTGTTCGGACCATCGCTTTAATTGGCGTTCGTTTTGTGCAAATCGATTGACAGAAGAGCCAAATATAAACTGGGATTTCGTTGATCTTAATATCCGGTGAGTTCGGCAAAAGTCTGGTCCAACTCATCCGAAATCGATTTGTATTTCTCCTTCTCGTGAACCAATTCGTCTGCAATCGAAGACATCACCGGTTAATCCATTTGTCGATTCATTCCAGAGTTTAGTTAATCAGACAATCGATTAATACATACGCTTCGAGACTCGGATCCGATTCGGCGGGCATTCAGTTAAGGCATACAATGTATTCGAAAGCGTTTTCATTCAATGTTAAGGTAAGGAATGTATTGAATGTCAATGTAATGCATCCGAACGAGACTTTTGGGCAGTTTTGGGCATAACTTATATATAAGAATATTATTGATTATAAATTGTTTGCTATAAGGAATGGCATTATCGGTATAATTAGTAATAAACGAACACATTTTGTTAAGAATATATATATCATTCGCTGAGAGGACGGCCTAAACGCCAGTCACTTCACATGGACTGCAAGTCTTTAAGCGTGGTTTCGACCTCTTCTTGCAAGAGATGAGTCTTTTCGCGTTCGCCCAACAGTTCGTCTAATTATGTAAGCAATCAAACAATCATTCATTCATTCATTCGCTCGTTAATTGAGTTATCAGTCGAATAATGATATAAGAATTAACTGGATATTAGTCGACAACAATAGCCGAAGGCATCACTCATACAGCGATACATACCCTCGAGTCGGTCGACCTCTTTCTGCAGTTTCTGGACTGACCTCTCGGCGAACTCAGCTCTCGCTTCAGCCTAAGAGAGAGATTCTTGTAATTAAAAGCATCGCAAAAGTCATGTCAAGTGGTTTGAGATGAGAGGCCTTCCGAATGTTCCAAACGTGAGGTACAAACTAGAGATCACAACAGTGGACAACAGTTCAGACCTCTTGGAGTCGGACACTGTTCTGTCTGATTGTCTGTTCATAGGTCTCCTCTTTTTGCATGGCCTGAGTGACGAGAAACAGATTGGTTAGGTTAGACGACTCACCTCTTTTAGTTTAGCGGTCATTATGCGTATCTGCTGTTCATATGCCTCCTCTCTCTGTTGGGCCTAAAGGTTCCAAAACGTGACAAAAAGAGCAAAATTTTTCGGTGAAAAGGAGTTCAGGTTTGAGAAGATTTCCTTCTTATAGACAAAAACAAAAGTTATTCAAAACCACACAAAACACGAGTTAACACACAAATCATCAAAACAGAGCAAAATTATACATTAAAAGAGCAGTGAATACGAAAAATAAAAAGACATTTTCGAAGGAATTAAAAACGAGTGAAGAAAAGTAAAATCAAAAGTAAAGGTTTGATCGGTTATTGATTGGAATTGGAAGCAAAATCATCGATAATAAGAGGCGTTGAGAAGCAGACACACCAGAGATTAGAGGAATAACTTATCGATTAAATTAATAGTAATTAAATAAATTGAATAAAACCGAAAACAACTAAAATAATAGTAATAATAATGATTTACCTTTTCTTCGCTAACTTCTAACGATTTCAAGTTATTGCCGACGACTCGCAACTCTTCCTCGAGTTCAACGATTTTGCTGAAAATCAAGAGATATTAGAATTTGTGGATAAAATCACTTTTTCGGAGGTATTAGGTATTAGTCGGACGAACGCAAAATGCAATAAAAAGGTGAGTTAAGAGCCGGTTGTGAACATACCCTTCGCCAGTGGTGGCCCTCTCTTCGGCCCTCTCTAGGTCTGCCTCCAACATAGCTATACGTCTGGCCATCTGTTAATCGGCGGCAATCATGCAATCATTGCGAACACGAGTTAAGTGCAGCCGAAAAGAGATCATTCGTTAAGTTTATAAATCAATCGATAAAATTATAGTCGTTTAGATCAAAACAGTGGCAAATCAGGCATTAAATTAGAGGATCGAATAGTTATGAGCAAGATGCTTTGGGAGGACAGGGATTGGTTAGGTTTAAAACTTGACCCGAGCTCTGTCTTCGGCTCTGGCGGTCATCGTTATCGACACTCAAACAATAACAATAACTCCAATTCGTTAATTCACTCATTACTTACGATTCGCCGGTCTCTGCCCTCTCCTCAGCCCTCTCGAGGTCCGCCTCAACCATTGCCAGCTTACGGGCCACCTATGGATCGTATATACGGGATCTTAAACTAACTGATCGCTCGATTCGGTTCGAGTTAATGAAAGCCGAGTCAGTGTTTCACTCGATTGTTGTTTCCAAACATTAAATTCATGGCAATTAAACTGACGATTAGTATCACAACAAACACTTCTGACGGCAAACTTCTGTCTGACGATGTCATTGATGTCTCCCGAGTTAGTAAAGCGAGAGTTAGAGCCCATTATCTCAATTATCTGAGTCTAGACTTCAAATGGTTTGTTAGACTGTTCTATCATTTAATGTAATTACCAATCGATTATGTTTTAGATAACTCAGTGATTAGGGTTTGAGTCAAGCAGTGGTCGACCAATGGTTTGTGCGGACAGCGAATCGAAACCAACGACACATCCATTCAATCAATATTAGCGAAAACCGATTAATCAAATAATTAGATAAATATTTAATTAACAATTGGAGTCAATAACGATATGTAATCGTTGAGTAAACCCAACAAAAAATTAAATAAACTTTAAAATAAAAAATAAAGTAAAATATTGGAAAATAATGAGTGAGGACAAGCACTGGTCATGCAGTGGTCAATCGAATGGTGCGATTGTAAGGCAAGAGACCAGCAGTTGTCAGACCTCATCGTATTTGCGGTCGGCGTCCTCGGCCATCATTCTGGCCTCTTTGAGCTGCGACTCGAGTCCGTCCATACGCTCCTCATCGGTGATGCTCCTGTGCTCGAGCATCTTCCGCATACTATGGTATATGTCCAGGTAATTCACATTAGTTTGTGGGGCAACTCAATAGGGTTTGACTGGGACTGGGCTTTGGGTTGGCTTTGACTGGATTGACGATCGAATAGACTGAAAGTGAAACCGTTTTTGCCACTGGTTTGGAGAGACCCGTCACCGAAGAGAAGACCTGTCACTTACCTCTTCGTACTTCTTGTCGGACTCCTCAGCAATGAGTCTGGCCTGAGCTAACTGAGTCTCGAGCACTGATATCCTATCGTCTTCCATATTGGTTCGGTTCTCCAGAGCTTTTCTAACTCTATTGTCATTGATTTGATTCAATCAATTAATTAATTGAAGGAATGACTCAAAACTAAAACTATTCTATTCTATCGTCAAATCATTGGATGAGACAACGATTGGAAGAAACCATAAATTGAGTGATAATTGTGTGACAACTGAGTGGCCACTGATGTCGGATACCTACCGCTCGCTCTCGTCAGCTGCCTGTGAGGCCTCCTCGAGCTTACTCGTGGCCACTTTGAGTCGCTCTTCGGACCGCTCCAAGTCCTCCTCAATCAGTTGGATGCGGCGGTTGTGAGCGGCCAGATCTCCCTCGGCCTAAACGACGGGCAATGCATTTGTTTATTGTTTAGAATGTGGCGATAATAAGGAATCAAATGAGAGATATATTTATAAATGTTTGCCAATAAACCGATCAAATGCTGACCCGATTCGCATCGCATTCAATAAAACACATTAATTCTGAGACATGTTCTCAAATGAATTCAATCAGACATTTGACATAAGTTTGTGCTTAATATTGATTTCAAAACCAAAGTTAAGCGCAAATAAATGAGTATTCAAATAGCGATCGGACACACGTTTCCATTCGAGTCTCCGATTCGGGTTTTAATTTTGAAATTAGTTTTTGTTTTGTTGTCATTCGATCGCAACACTCATTATAGCGAATGATAACAAAGGCCAACAGTGGGCCCAAAGTGGCGACGATAGGCCCATATCGTCATCACTTATGAATATTATTGCTTTTTCGAGATGATAGGAATTTTAAGAATTCGCTGAGTGGCCCGAAGAGCAGTGAGCAATGAGCAATGAGCAAGGTGCTCTGCTGCGCTGCGCTGCGATGCTCGGGCACACCACTCGTTGTGAGCAACAAGTTTCGAGTTTTCCAGTTCTACCGATTGCTCGTCACTTGATTTTAATTTCAGTTTATCTTCGATCACTTGTTCAGTGAACTCGATTGCGAGCAATGCAATTAACGATTTAGCAAGATCATTGCATTGCATTCCAATCAGACTAATACAATCACGTATTGTCTCACACCATGTCTTTGTCTGGTCTTTGTCTTTGAGCCCAATTAGCAATAGACCCGTTTTGTCCATTGGTCTGACTCTAACTCTATTTTTACTTCAATTGTTTGCAATAATTGAGAGCTAATTATAAAATATTTAATTACTTATTGTTCGCCTTATAATCGAGACATAAATAAAATTACGATTAATGACTTGAAATTGCATTAAATAGAGCTCACGATAGTTGGCTCACAGTTAGGCCAGCTTTCACCACCACCTCGAACACCTCCTCTACATGATCTGGATATAATATGAATGTGATCTAGGTCGCAAATGGCACATTATGCATTATACATTACACATGCCCATAGTACATTAGGCATGACCTTACAACTCGAGCAACTGTAGAGGAGGAATGGCATGTGTCTTGTGCTGGCATTTTATATCCTGGATGTAATTGTCAAAAATTATCAGTAATATGACAACTGATATGAAATATGGTTTTGTTATCTCAATAAATGATTTCTGTGTAAAAATAATTTAATCAAAACCAAAATGGTTTGGAATTTAAATTCCACAACAAAAGTGGAGACCAGGGATGAGACCCGACTCTGAGAGCCAATCGATCGGACAATAAATGTTTGCATTGCTTTGCCAGACATAAGACAAACAAATCAACAATTGATTCAATTAATGATAACTAAGCGAAAGCCCAATCAAAGGCAAAGGCAGTGGCGATGGCATTGAGCCAAAGGAAGGGCCGATCCCTTCGCTAATGCACTCTCAGACAGAACTCACTTCTTCGCGGCGTCTAATCTCTTCCTGAAGTCTGATTTGTGTTTCGTCGGCGATCTCTTTGGCCGCTTCCAGCTCGTCCTTCATGGCTCTCATCTTCTTCTTGAGCACTTCAAGAAGTGTTCCCTGAGTTTGAGCCATGTTTTCGTCTGTTTGGCGACCGACTGGCGATGCGATCAAATTGTAGCAAACGATCACTTAATCGACACAAACTATTGACTCAATTGAGGGCAACGATAGCAGCGAAGCACTGGTCAGACAATCGGCGGTCACTCTTCACTGGAATGGTTGGCAATGGAAGTGATGGTCACTGCAGTGACTCAATGACTGCGAGACTGACTGAATGACTGAATGAGTGAACCCAACGAGTGATTCACTGCAGTGTTCGCAGTGTTTGCCTCTAATGTCTGACTGACTGTTATGTATGGAAGGGATCGCTATTACATCGCAACGCAACTCAACTCAACTCAATGTCCGACCGATTGCAGCAAAACTTTTTAGAAAACTCTCGCTTTTGTTTGGAACGGGTTTTCAGTGCTGGCAATGCATTGCTTTCCAATTGCTTTCTATACCATCAATGCTATTCCCATTCAATACTTTTGGTTAGCCTTTGATTGCATTTGTGTTATGTTTGGCGAAAACACAACAAATTATCGCAAATGTAATCATATTTTGAACACAAACTCGAATCAAAGCCACTATCGGACAGAAGAGGGAGAGTGAGAGGGATGGGAGCGGAGGGTCGTCTCAGTGCCCACAATACTGGCTCTCAGTTGACAACAAGTGAAGCACTTTTGGCCAAAACCTGCAAAACTACTGCTATTTGCAGTCCATTCAGATTAGTTTACGACTGTCACAGTCGAGGTCATTGAAACCTTTATTGCAATCGATTGGCCCTTCGCTCAGGTGTTCACTGTTCAGGTCCTGTCCTGTCCTCACACTCACAACCAGACTATACAGTGATCACTACTGTCAGTGCATATCGTCTTCACTTCCAATCATTTTTCTAATTATTACATTAATTGCATTAATTGACTTCAAATTACTTATCGATGAGATTGAAACTAATATTTGCAAACCCGTTGATAACTGAATAATTCAACTCAATCTCGAATCGGTTAGTTATCATTAAAAAGCTACCTGATTATTAATTAGTGAGCCATTAAAATTTAGCTCAAAGTGAGACAAATATTTCCTAATTGGGTGTAAATTATTGGCAGAAATGAGCTGAGCTATGAGCAATGAGCAAGCACAATTGTGCCCGAGTGTCGAGTCATGACCTCAAACGACAGACTCTTTAAAGTTGTCGTTGAATGCGATTTAAATTAAGTAAAAGTTTAGTTACGACTAAATGCATACCATTTTAAGCAAACCCTTTTGAATATTTTTCAATTCATTGGCAATTAGATTGAATTTCATGATAGTTCCCGAAAACATCGGCGAATTGAACGCCAGACCCGGATATCCAGCACTCGGTTGGCGTCTCTTTCTTCTGTCCTTCTCTTGAATCAGTTCCGTTTGAAGACTAGAACAGCGAAGGCCAGCGAATTCCTGACTGTCTTCAGCCATATCAGCGACTAATGTCTCGGTTCGGTTGCTGTCTTCGGCGCCATCGCCTGCCGTCCGGTCAACGGTCGAAGTTCGGTGTTGTGTCGGATCGTTGCGACTCTTCATTGCCACCAAATATGTCTCGATTTATGCAAATATTTGATAATTTCTATCCAAAATGGTTTTGACTAACGAGAGACGTCTTATTGAAGGTTCCAGTGTTTTGATTATTGACTTTAGATATGATTAATCTCCGCATACGAGCCAAGAGTGCTATGGAATGAGTGAACTTGGATGTGATGGCTCTTCTGGTGGTTGCGATGGCAGTGTCTGTCGCTCTCAGTCTCAGACTAGCGCTATGTCTGTCAGTACTTCACTTAATCTAGTTTTGCGGCCAATCATTAATTTATGTAAAACTACTCAAAACTAAAAACTAGTGTAAAATTGTATAAATGGCTCAAAATGTTTGATAAAATTTTTGATTTTCAGAAAAGTATCGATAACCGGATGCTTTGGAATTCCGACGAAGCGAGGAATCGGTAGGAATTAGTGGCGGTTCCGGCGATTGAAAAGTTGTCTCATTTGGCGAATTCGTTGTCTGAGTTCGGCGTTCAGTAAAAGGCGTAACAAAATCTAAAATAACATCACTTGTGTTGGCACTGAAGTTGACTTTCAATCGCACCAAATAGGGCTGACTTACGTCACCAGCACTTACGGCTCGGAGTAGTGCTGACTCTCAGCACTGCCTTCCCTTCGGCTCCACTCAGAGCCCAACTCATTAACCATTGCTTTTCAATCGAATCATTCATTTTATGGCAGAACTAATGATTTTCAAGATTTTCGAGATCATAGCAAATATTGGAATAACTGATCGCAACTCATATACGGATCGAACAAACTTTTGCAAACTTGAAGGACGGCATCACAAACAGGGAAAGTCATCCCAAACTCAGTTGGGATGCGATTCTCGAATCGGATGCGAGCAGTGCTCACATGTATTGGCAAACATTTGCGGCGAAGACCGACAATGAGGACAAGAAAGTGGTCAGACTTACCGTCTGGAGAGCCTTCTCTTTCTCCTCGAGCTTGTTGTTGGCCTGGGCCAGCTGCTCCTGGACCTGGTCCAACTCATTCTCGATTTGCTGGATCTTCTTCTGGAGGGCTCGCACTTCCTCTTCGGACTGAATTGAATTGATTGAGTGATAGCCATCAAGAGAACCATCAAAGAGGTAACCTTTTCCGCCCGGAGGTTGGCGTCTCTGGCGTGTTGTTCGGCGGTCTCGGCCCTGTCCACCGCGTTATCCTTCTCCAATTTCATGGCCTGCATCTTCTTCTTGATTGCCTCCATCTTTGCTGACTTTGTGGCTCTTCTTCACAACAAATCAAAACTAGAGGTACGGCTGAGACGAGTCACCGAACAGTTGAGGCAACACTGAGACCGACGCCAAACGAATCCAATCCACAAATGAATCCGAAGAAACACAAAATCCACTAAAAGATGAATATAAGGATAAAAGTATGGCACGAGTGGGACGTCTCAACTGATGGTGCGCTCCGATCTCGAGCTAATTCGGGACTCTCTCCACACTAATTGACTAATTTTGGCACTAATTGGCGCTCTGAACCACTTCTTCAGACCCATCCCTCGCCAAAGCTTTTGGAACAAACAGACCATACGTTTTGCCAATGATTCCACTGATTGTCTCACAATTTTTGGATCAATTAATGCATTTATTTGAATCAAAATCACAATTAAGTCCAGAATTTTGGTTATATTAGAGATTATACTATATTTAGAAATGCTCTGAGAATTTCTATTTTCAGAATTGAATTCTTTGGAGGAATACATCCATTGGTTAACCGAAGACATGCCAACAGAGAATGCGTGACATCATTGGGTATCAAATATCGGTCGTCAAGAGTTGCGCCGAAATACCAGAGCATCACAAATAAGAACTGAATAACTGAAGAACAGCTAAACAAATGACTGTTCCGTTAATTCTTAGTTCTGTTTACCTTATAGTCCAAGGATTATATCAAACATTATTAGAGTCACTCATAAACACAATTTTGTTTGTCTTTCACTCAACAATTTGAGTGACGCTCTCATACTGTCATTAGTCGCTCGACCGGCGACTCCACTCTCGGGTGCCACCGAAGGGCACTCCAAGAGAGCGGCCATCGTTTGATTGATAGTAAGGATTGTCTTCATTCGGAAGAAATAGTTTCACTTCAATACTGAAAGTGATATTCCTTTGACTCAAATAGAATTGAACTCAAGGAACCAAAACTCGAGATTTTAGGCATTATTCCAAATAATTTAATAGATTTGGCCAAACAGTGATTAAAACGATGAGAAACATGCAGTCATTGATTGCAATCATTGCAAACAATATTAACATAATTTACATGATTTTGAACTCGATTTCAATGTAAATATAAAAAGTGATCGAAAATAGAAGTTTGCGATACATTCGACGAGACTTACGAAGACTTTTTTAAATAATCGTTTGTCGGAGTCTCGTATTCATTGGCGCTGAAGAGCGACGGGTTTTGCTCTAAATATCTGAATAGTTAAAAGAGAAAAGAGTTTTGAGACGAATATAAATAAAACCAATTCGAAGGATACCTCAGAAAGTCGTGAATATGTCCTCCGATGAGAGCAATGCTCTTCTCATCCAAATTCAAATACGACAGAAGTGACGGCAGTTTTACTGTAAATCAGTAGTCAATTGATTATTGAGTCGACAATTAGTTTATTGGACGAACCGAAGAGTCGCAGCAAATGAGTGCTTCCGTATATTGTCGTGGGTTTCGGGTCTTCGTCTGGATCTTTGATCAGATCTTTGAATTGGTTTTTCTCGAATGGATACAAAAGTTTGGAAGCGATCGAAGCGTTGAAGTACTCTTTGATGCCTTCGGCCGCCTCTTTGATTTGGCTCTCATTGGTGAGCGACAACTTCGGGTTGTGTCGCGATTTGAGGTAATCGTCGACAATCCGATTGATCGTCACTTTTGCCGGCAGTCGAACCAACTTTTTCTGACTGATTTGCTCCCAATCGTCGACTAATGTCTGCTTCAAAGTGTTGGGAATTTCTATCGAAACGGCGGATCCTTTAGGAGTGACGATCTCTGATGGCTCGGCAGTGGACTCCAATTTGATCCGCTTCTTCCTCTGTCCGTCAACGTCTTTGGACGCAATTGGCGTGTCCTTTGGTTCGGGAACGGCCGGAGAGACGACATTGAGACTGGTGTTGGTCGACAGTTTGACCTTGCCAGACTTGTTCTCAGCCAAAGGACTGGCCACAGAAGCCGAGCCCTCTTTGATCTCTTGAGTTGTCTTTTTCTTTGCGCTCTTGTTTTTGTTGCTTTTGCTGATGAGGTTTGAAAGTGAGATAAATACCAATCAGTGACGACAAACCTTTGGACGTCTTTCAGTTCCCTTTGCTTCTGAAGTGATGTCTCATTGACTTTAACCACTCTGTCTTCGGGAACCCATTCGTCCCAACTGTGGATTGCATTTCATTAGAGCGATTAGCACTAAGCGAGGTCATCAATATAACTATATATAGTTTTCAATTTGTTATTTTGGAATTGTTCACTCGAACTAGATCATCGACCAGAATGTGACCGATGATCACAGTTTGGTTTGGTTTAGTCTGTCTGACAAATAACTCAACTCAACAATTGGTATCATTTGATAACATGAATTTGCTATCATTGAGAAACGAGTAACTAATCCAAGGATTGTCTCACTTTTTACTCCAGCCCAAGTAGTGAACTAGGTATTTTATGATCTTCTCTTTGTCTTTCTCTTGACTCTCTTGGCATTTCTGGACCTGTCAATGCAAGGACAGATGATTGCGTGGGTGAGCTTGAAGGAGCAGACCTACCTTGGCCTCGTACATCAATGGGCCATGGTAACAAAGCACCTTCTCGTCTGTTAATATATGATTGCAATCCGATTAGTCATTTCAGGGTAATTAACATTTCTATTCAATACATACTCTCTTGGAATTTGAAATTAGTTTTCGGCATTTGGTCGGCGAATGGTATGCCACGAGTGGTCGCTTCGGTGGTCACTTCGGCCGATGGCAACAAAGATCGGTTCAAATCGCGTCTCACCGCTCAAGAGGTAAACAAATGAGTCATAAATAACGTAAAGTTAGAGTTCTGTCTCTCGAGTCGACTGTCAATTGCAAGAGTGAAGAATAAACGAGAACTTCATTGATAACTCCACTGAACTGATCTGAACTGATCTGAACTGAACTGGTCAATCCATGTCAACTTGCTAAATGCTAAATGGAATCAATTGTACAATTATAGAGGCCTTGATTTAATTCAATCATGTTTTAATCCAATTGCAAAAGTGATTATTTGCCGTCATTTTGAAATATTAAATAAGCTTGCTCGTTTATTTAGAATCAATACCTTTGGCACTGACAGCACATAAAATGATAAAGGCTTGTCATTTAGGGTTATCTAGTGAATGATAAATAGTGGGAATAGTTTGAAAATAGTTTTATCGCGTTTTGCACTAAAAGAGCGATCGATTGGTCGGTTCGACACTTGAATACCTGATTCGACGAATCCATTCCATAATCCGGTTCATTGATTGGCGGCATATCTGGTGACCAGTTATCCGGCACTCGACAAGTAAGTGGTGAGGTATGGCAAGACAAGGTGAGGTCATATTTCGAATGCAACAATTATTTTTATTTATATTTTTTTGCATAAATTCAATGCATTTTATATTCAATTAGAAATTAATAAACAATTAATTAATTATAATTATACAACGTTTCAAAACCTAAATCGGCTGCAAATTATTTGATCTGATTTTTTACAGAAATATATTTCAATTAAACAATACATAGAATCAAATAATTTCGCGATTGTTTCGGATTGTTATGTGTTTTGAGAGCAATAACCGAAAGATTATCACAAATGAAATCTACTCATTGAGAATGGAATGATAGGCAATGGTAGGCATCGTTCAAATGCAGCCAAACTCTCCCAGAAGTTAACCAGAGATGAGATGAGAGACAACTCGAGGGCTTTCACTAAAGTAATGGCACTTTTCGGGCGATTTTTTTTTTGGGTTTGACAGCAATCGGTGTTTTCGGAGAGGAATACAGAAGAAGAGAATAAGAGATTATAATTATATAACATATATATTATGTGAGCATTTCGTGTGATGTCTCGACACAAATATCTGTTTGTAAATTACAATTCAAATCGATTGCAAAGAATATAAACAATTCGTTTAAATAGAATATCATTTCATTTCATTTCATTTTAAACTCATATTTCAAATCTTAAATATTAAGACAAACGCGACGTTCAGTTTGCGGACGACTCGCAGTCGACAACTGTTTTCCGGATTTCAGTTGCGTTTCGAGTAATTCATAATTAAATAATTTAATTTATAATTTAATTAAATGTGTAAATCGAGTGATGAAAGACCTGTGACGACAATAATCTCGGTTTTTAAGTCACATATTTAGGCCAATGAGTCGTTTAAATGGATAATAAACTTTAAAAATAAAATCTCTGTATTATTTATATTATAAATCATTTGTAAATATAATTCTTTTTAAAAAATCTTCAGTCAATCGAGAGGTGAGTCTGGAATTGTGTCTCGACTCAGATGTGGTCACTATTTGGTCGGTTGTCTGACCCGACGGTCGGCCGCAAACAGAACCGATGTTCTCATTATTTTACATCGAATTAAAGAGAAATTCAAAATCGAAAATAAATCGATTAAAAGGTATGAAAAAAGTATACGAATTCTTGAATAACTCGTTAGATCAGAGAATTAGACTTAAATAGTGTACAGATTTGTTGTTTTTGTTTTTGTGTGATTTGCTGTCAAATGTTTTGATGAATTGAATGATTAAATTAATAAAATAAACAAAAGAACAATAAAATAAAACGAGAAAACCATAAGTCCGTAGCCAAAGCAGGGGTTCGTCACCTTTAGGGCAATCCTTGGTTACACTAATCAGTCGTCGAATCGATAGATTGGATTCGAATGATTTGTGAATTACTGTGGATTTGTCACAAAATTAGCTCATCTTTTCAGTTATATTAATCATTAGTTTCTCAACAAATCAATTACGCCATTAATTAGCCGTCATTTCAACGGATTTTTGTGTTTCAGTGCTTGCATTCAATTGCGAACTGCGATAGAGTTCGGAGTTCTTCAGAGAAGACAGAAAAACAACGAATTTATGATGACTTTGATTGCGATATAAAAAATTATAATAAATATATTTATAAATTAATTTAAATGCTATATAAAAGTCGTCGACAAATACCAAAATAAATATCGTTTAGTTTAGTTTTGTTGTTTAGTTTTGTAGTTTTAGTTTAGTTGTGGAAAAATACAAAAATTTTGATACCAATCGTATTGTCATTTTTGATTCGCGAAAAATAAATTTGGCTAAAAATTGAGAGAAAATCATGTTTTGGCAACAGTTGCTCGAAACAAAAACATTGCAAACAATTAGCATTATTAGCATCATTATTGACAATTGATTATACGTATAATTACATTATAATAACGAACAACAACTTAACGCAACGCAACTCAACATTGTATTGAATAGTCTATTGACTAGTCTTTCTGATGAAGCAATTCTAGTCAACTCTGCCGACAGCGCTCTGTTTGGACACCTGTCGCACAATCACACAACCGATGCATTCAACACTCCAACTGTTACCAAGCAATTTGGCCCAACATTAATCAAATCTATTCGCCAGTGATCTAACAATTCATCACTCATTCGAGTTAATCAACTCATTTCGTTATCATATTTACATCGCAACCGAAAAATATTGCCATAAAAGGTCTGATGAAATGTCGAATGCATTCAACTGATTGTACGATAGATTAATTATAATTATAAATAACGTTTGTTTTGACCGTTAATTTAGTAATTGATTCAATTGTCAAACGTAATTGGTTTTGATGACAGTCGCCATCGACTAATACTGCAACTAAGAGTCAAATATCCGATTCGTTTAGAGATATTTCGGGTGCGGACAGACGTCAAGACTAGGAAAGCGGTCGTTCGTTAACTAATTCAATACAATATCAGAGGATTTTTGGAGCAAAACTCAATTAATTGACTAAAAACTGTGTTTTTGAAAAGTATTTCGACAAAAGAGTATCGCCGTTGACATCGGTTTCGGTCGTTTCAGAAGAACGAGAGTCGGGTCGAGAGTATGGCCTAAACATTATTTGATTGAATGGACTTTGCATTCAATTGGTTTGCGATAAATAATTAATTAATAAAAATTACCTAAATTTAGAGAAATCTCTATCGAAATTCAGTTAAATTAGAACATTGTTTGCGAACTAATATCAATAAGCGGTTGACTTTACTTGGATGAGGACAAGCGCTAAGAGATTGGGTTGGATTTGACGAGTGGTTTGTTGTGTGAGAAACGGTTCTTAGCGTTGGAGTTGGTGTGGAAGTTGCGGTCGTAGTCGAGGACCAGACCCTTGATGTGAGCTAACTTGTCGTGAAGGTAGAACATGCGTTTGCGGCACTTCTGGAACTTCGGACAGTTCTTCGTCTCCTCGTACTCTTTGACGATTTGATCCATCAGTTTCTGTCACACAAGCAAACAATCGGTAACAACACTGACACTCAGACCCAAACCCCAGCCATGGCTTACATTCCAATCATCAGATCCTTCGACTTTGGTATTGAGCCTAATCTCCAACTCCGAGAACTTTGTGGCCACGTTCTCGATGTTGCGGTGAAGTCGTCTATACTCTTCGTACTCAATATAAAAATCCCTTTTGTATTGTGCCCTTTGCTCGTTGCTCAAGATTTTTGTGTATTTTCTGCAAAATTGCAGCAAAAGCAAGATCATTAGATATAGAGTAACATAACCAAGAACAAGAACAGCTGTGGCTTACGATAAATAGTCGGGGTTGTCGTCGTTTGTACACATGTAGGAGTTGGAAGAGCTCAAAGTGCTTCCGTCGTGACTACCGGTGCCGCTGTCAGGACTCGAGTTGGGGGAAGAGTTGATCGAATCGGATCCGTTTGCCGTGCGATAAGAGTTGTGTTTATACCTATTGAATGCATGTCTCGATTGACTTTTGGAGAATGAGTTATCGTTAGCCAAGTAATTGACGGCACTGTTTGTCTGATTGTGGAACTGCTGTTGTGTTTGTGATAAATATTGTGGATCGAAGTCACTGCCCGGCGACGCAGAGTCACTGCCCTTGAGCTCGTTGTTGAAGCCATTCATTAGGTTGGCCACACTGGTCACCGCAGTCGGCCGCGACGTCGGGTCCGGACTCGACGGCTTGTTGGCCCACCCGTTGAGTAAGTGGTTGTATCCGTTGGTTTTCAGTTTAGTCGTCTCACTTGTCTTGTCGTTGTTGGCCGACTCTCTTGGATTCGAACCACTATTCAGTGGTTTGCGCTTTTTGGCCACCGATGGCTGGCTTTTGACATTCCGTTTGACAGAAGGACTTTTGGAACCGATCAAAGGCGACCGCGTGTCCACACTCATCGGCGAGTCGAGCGACCGCATCGAACCGCAGTCAGACAGCGGCGACTTCGCACCACTCGGCGGCATCAGACCCGCGGAAGACGGCGGCGGCAAAGACTTTCTATAGATGACTAATTCCCTTTCATCGTTCGTGTAATCACTGTAGTCGGTCTGCACCTCAGACCAGCCAACTTTGGACAACTCGCAGACGTCGCTCTTGTCTTTCTCCGTGCAGACCTCGTTAAGCACCGATTGCAGGTCTTTCGTGGTGTAAGGGCTGGTTCTCTCGCCGACCAAGTTCTCCACCGCCAACCTGGACAGCAGTTCACTGTACTTGAGCGGCGCGAGAGCCAACTGGTGGACAACGAATAGCCTTAAAGACCTCTTCGGTTGGTTCTGATTAGTGTCGAGGTTGGAGTTCAAACCCAAATAGGCGTTCGAGTTTGACTTCGCAGTACTAATTGAGTTATTGCTTACACTAGTCTTGTCATTAGGAATGCCGTTAATGGTATTGCCGTTTAGTTTGAGCGATGGCGGAGAGTAAGACTTATAGCCGTTCTGACCGGTCTGTGTCTGTGGTTGTGTTTGTGCCTGTGATGCTTGTGCTGGTTGAGAATGAGGTGCGGGTCGCGAGGGCGTCAGGTGGCGCCTCACTTTCACCTTGCGACCCACGTTGGGATCACTAGCTTTGATAACTTTGGTGCTGTTCTTTTTGCTCTCGCGCTCGACCACAGCCACCTTATCCCTGGTCTTCTTGTAGCTGTCATCGTTGGCGTGGATCTGCAACTTGTAGTCGATGTTCCCCAACGACTCGATCGACTTGTGCCGCGTGTGCCGAATGCACTCGAAGCTGCCCTGGGGTTCGACCGCATCCACATTGGAAAGGGTGAAACTGAAGCGCTGCCTTTCCTCCGAGACATCGCTCGCCTTCAATGGAATACTGATCACCTGTCGGTCCCAGCAATAGAGAGTCAATCAGTTAGTGGAACACAACTATAAAATTCGACGCCTAATCAGTGCTTATAATAAATAGCTTGGAATCGGGTTTCGACTCAATTCGAAGAAAAGAGAAATTAAACTCAAAGAATAATAAATTGAAAATATGTGATAAAATAATAAATTTATTTGAGTGCGAATCCAGTGCCGAATGAGAGCCATCGCGGTCTCTCTGGGTCTGGTTAGTGACCCATTTTTTATGTCAAGGAAGTTCAATAAACCCAATAATAGGTCGCTATTAATGCTCACAAAATACACCACTCGTATACCGTATACTCTATGCTTGTACTGTATATGTATCTGACTTAAGATCATTTGCTGCCAACAAATCCGAACCAATATTCTAATTAATAATAAAACAAATTGAATCGCAAAATCACAAAATCTATTTCACACTAATTCGCTGCAAATTTTACTTTTTTGTCCAATTATTGAAAAAAACATTAAAACGAAAGTTCAATCGAGAGATATACTGGATGTGAGTGTGACCTCAATTAGTGAGCAAAGTATTAATTTCTTGAGATTTATATATAAATATTTGAGCAAATGGTGGATCGGCTGTGCGTTCGGTGGGCGCGAGTGATGCAGACTCTCCTATAAAATGCTGTCATTCGGCTTACGCTTAAAATAATTGCTTAAATTGTTTTCTATTATTTGTGCATATTTTCAGACATTGTGTTTGAGGTACACTTGAATTAGGAAGTCGTCGTTCCATATCTAATGACCCGTTAAGTAACAAACATTGTGTTCACTAAATTCACTGCAATTGCATTGCATTCAATCGCTTAATGAGCTTTCGTTTAATTTCGTTATTAAATCGGTTGCAGCGCTCGCTCTGACTCTGACTGAGCAGAACTTTCTTCACTGGATTGGCACGAAAAATAGATTCGGTGTCAGTCGGCTCGACACCAAACTATAGGTTAGGTGTTAGGCATGAGTCAGGTCTTACCCCTTGAGAATCATTCGAACGGAATTCAATCGACGGCTTAGAGTTGGAGCAAACGCTACCCTACGAGACAAAAGTCAAAATGGGATTAAAAATAGAAAATATAAATATTTTCGCTTTTTATTAAGCATTTCCAAAGTGAGACACATTTGAGTGGAGTTTGAAGTTAAGATTGCTATGCTTTTGGCTCAGGGATGGCCAGAGCGGGACAGCACAGGACAGGACAGGACAGCAGAGCACAACAGAGCAGACAACACAAGTGGCCAAACAACAAATTAATTACAAAAAGTTTCCTTGAGCGTTTGAGCCAATTAAAAGCTAATATGTTATGATCGTTTTGCTGGCTGATAATCGCTTGCCAGACATGTGTTGCTCGATAGCGCTATCACCTGATCACTGATCACAGTTCGCCACCATCTTGGCCAGCGATCACTGGTCGCGTTCGTGTTGCCGATCATGCACTGCACCTTTGAAACAGTGTTGCGCTCACAACTGTCTGCTGCCCTAATACCCTGAAACACCCTGCACATCTTGAAAAGCGAAAACAAGGACATCCAAAACGTGACTGAAATCGAACTTATATTTTGTTGAAAACAAAAAAAAATCAGATTTTGACGGAAAGCAAAGTACTATTGGTTTTGTGTTAAGTAGAGGTCAAATGTCATTACTTGGAGATAAAATTCATTTTGCGTTTCAATTAAAAGTGAGTTTTAAAGGAAATATAATTGGCTTTGGTTTGGGTCTCGTATTCAATGAGAAAATCTATGATTTTGTAATAAATCGGTCAATAATGGAGTCATTCAATGAATATGAGATACATATGAGAGCCTAAGGCATAACTTTTCTCGTTTAAAGATGTCAGAAGTGAATACAGTCGAACATCGGTTTAGCTGTCAAACAACTCAAATATCAGCTAGCTAATCTGCCAGGCATTTCACTGGTGAGCGAGGTTAGCCAGGCCTGGCCTGGCTTTGGCTCCAGTGCCAGTGCGTCACTGGTCCAGACGCCATGAGGACACCACACAGATTATCCTCGAGTCCCACCTCAAGGATCTCCAGTGGACTTAATCTAGCTAATTCGCTGCCTTTGTCTCACTGGCTCGTCAGCTGTGCCAGTTATGAATAACGCTTTTTATAAGCATTTACTACACGGTTTTAATCGCTCTCCGAATGAGTTCGCGGATTGGATAGGATTTGGATTGGTTAGGATAGCAAACAATTGGTTGAAAGAGAATTTTGGATTTCAGACCTCAAGTGAATCTGAACTGACGAGATAAAAGTGTAATGGAATGGGAATGAGAATGGGGTTGCAAACGGGTTTGCGCTCCGGACAACTGCCACCACCACTGATGCCACCGCTCAGGCACTGTCACTGCCCTAAGCCTTCAGCCATATGCTGGTCAGCTGACCACTGGTTAGGTCATCGGTCACTCCGAGACAGACCTCGCACACCACCGCTTATGCCCTCAGCTCTGGTCTTAAAGGCACTGACTGTATATCAAACCATTAATTACAGTATCGATATCTAGCGCTCCAGTCATTACTTGTGCTTTCATTGAACTGATCCGAGCAGACAGGGACAGAGACAACAATCAGACAGACAGGGAGACAGAGGAGGAGACATCGAGAGGAAGACAAGCGACAGAACGATAGCTTCGAGGCACTCGACACTCGGGTTGTGGTCAGTTGAGGCGAGCTGTGCGGCAGGTATTGGCATACCTTATGGTTGAGATAGTCTTCGATGGCCTTGAGTGCCGAGTCGGTTAACTTGACGAATATGAGAGACTTGTCGATCGAGTGGTTCAGATGAGATGTCAGAGCATATTGTTGTCCCTCAGCAAGAGTGGCCATACTCTGGCACAGAGCTCGCACACCACAACCTCTCGGGTACTACCGGTGCGGTCACTGCCACTGACTTGGGATGTGATGTCCGGATGAGCGGTAGTGCTCGGGTCGGGCCTCAGTGGTCGCGTTGAGGGCTGTTGTGGTCGGAGTCGTGAAGACTATACCAGACTATCGTCGCGACTATAATACGACTCAACACAACATCGATCTAATGGCAGTCAACGCAGAGGCAACACCACTGACAGCGCCCTCTGCCGCCGATCGCCACAACCGCAGTGACAAACAAGTCCTGATTGGTGGCACATACAGCACATACCTCACACTCAGCCTTACCTCATCGGTCGCACAGCACCAGTTGCACAATACCTGTCACACACAGCCAGATTGAGCTAGGTGCACTGATTACTAATTGCAGATTAGCTGGCTAATGTGCACCGATGTCCTCGCAGACTCGCGGCCTTATCGCAGCCGCACAGATATGCCTAACTTATTTGTTACGGATACTCACGGTATCTGTGCATGATCCTCTTATGTAGTATCTAGTCAATATTAGCTGGCAATATCGTCAATAGGAACTATACTCTAGTAAATTTTCCTAATGTCACTCATTTATTGGTAATAGTGTACTGTGAAGTACCGCTACACCGATATCTAGCTGTGTCGCAGATGTAGCGATGTAGCAAGGTGATTCCGAGAATTGCACTAGCTCTACTCAATCACCCCCGTTATCAGTCACTGATTCAACTGACGCTCGAACCAAATCATCATGCTCAGAATTCGCACCAATGCCATTCGTGCCTCTGTGAACTAGGGCACACAATGAGCAATGAGCTTGCACACTTGTCGATTCAATACTATCCAACTTTGTGGCTAACTCTCCTTGTTTACCAAAACTTCGAAGCGATGCCATATATCATGTAATGTGTCTGAAGGGATGGCAGTGGCAGTAAAGCGAGCAAATCTGTCCAAATCTGAATCTCGTTTGAGCAAGGTTAGACTGGACGACTTTGATCAGACGAGCCAATGTCAGCCTTACAAGAGTTGGAGCTTAATCTTAAGGTCTGCACCTTTACTGGCTTTATTGACGACCACTTTCGCTGGCTTGCGAGGACCTGCTGGGTGATGGTGTCCAAGGGCATTGCACTACCGCTGCACTAACCTGTCGTTGTGGCCAATGAGTGGCTCAACGGCGCCGATAAGATAGCGAAGTTCACAGATAGCGACGCGGGTTCACAAACACGACCTTGGTGCTCTTGCATAATGGCAAACATGTTTGTTCCCAATCGCCACTGTCTCGCACACAGCACACACCAAACACCTTGCAATCAGTCTGTCAGTGCATCGCAGACACTCTCAGGTTCGGCTCTTTAGCTTTATTTACATCCATTTAAGTCTGTTTACAATTTATTAGGATTACAATTAAAATCCAATTCAGTCGACTCAATAAAATCAATCAACAAATTATTTAAATAAACGCTAACGTATTAAAAACACTGAACCCAAGTGCAAAATACAATTATAAAATTAGATCCAAATTAAAAGAAATAATTTTTCTAAATAAATGATTTTCTCGTTTCTCTTGATATATAGGCAAACATTTTCGCCAGGTTTGGCACAAATGCAGGATAAGATTGAATTAGAGCTCAGAACAAAAGGGGTTCGAATAAAGCGCTAATTGAGGAGAAAATAAGATAAAACTTATAATTAATGTAATACTGATTAATAAAAATGATATAAAAACAGTTTCAATGTTAACCTCTGATCGCAACTCTGTTGAGATTCAGTCGCTCTTCACAGCTGTGAACACAAAATGCGAGCCATTAGTGAATGCCATTGACATAAGCGCTCGATTTGCACATACCGTCGAAGGCTTTGCTCGATAACGTCTTGGCGGTGCCCGCGGCCGACGACAGAGCGCTGTCAATGTTCGACTGGTTCTTGAGGAAGACGGGCCGAATGACGCGGTTGTAGACGTAGCTGGATCCGTTGTTGGCCGTGGGCAGGAAGCACCAGATCAGAAAGACAACCTGGCAAAGACAATCGTCATGATCAATTATCAATGATCAGTGTCGATTGGTTTGGTGTCGATTGCGTCAATCGTGCAAATTGTGCGAGAGTGCAATTTGATAGCTCATGCTCAATTTGTTTTCTTGTCTAATTAACTCATTTATTACTATCTCACTCTATAATACTATTATCTGCTATCTTGCCATAAATTGTCGCATTTGTTGCAATAGTTGTAAAACATTGCGATAAAACAAATATCTCGACAGTTATCTCAAGAATAACTGCATCTGTAATTGTAAGACAATTCGGCACAACTTGAAACTAATTGTTCCAAACATAGAATCTGACACTAGTTCTGGATTAAAATTTCAATTTAAATATAGAATCTGATTAATCATAATGAAGAGGGCATAGCATTTGTGCACATTTGCACATTCACTCTATGAAGCCAATAGACTCAGAATTGAGCCAAAAAGCAATGAACCTGGTCATCTGGTTAGCTATGATCAGACAATCATTGACAGAGATGGAGGTGATCTTCCACAATGGGATTGTCACATGCATTGGTGTCAACCAGTGTTTGGCTCACGCAGGAAGACAATAGACATTTGACAGCATTTGATTGACGGCATGGAAGAGTCGGAGCGGAAATGCATTTCCGATGCAATGATTATAGGCTTTTGAAAGGAACAACACATACCTTGAAGAGCCAATAGAACGGAAACCAACTGAAGATGATATCAGAGAAGAACTCGACTACACTGAACAGCGCGAAGACAACCCAATAGGTGAGCCATTTGGTGTCGTCATCCTTGTGGACGCTCTCCAGCGCTTTGATGCTGTCGTCGATGAGGTTGGCATCGGATTAGCGTCAAAGCAAATGCATTGATATGTCTGTCACTTACGAAGCATAGGCCGGATAGACGAAACCCACGGCGTTGCACACCAGTTCGGCGAAGTAGCCGAAGATCATGTAGACCGAGAGCAGTGCCAACACACCTGCGGACGGGTGGGTCAGAGTGGTCAGTGGTCACGGCAGGCATACCTTGGCCGATGTAGACGCGCTTCACTCCGGTCGTCTTCTCCACTTTGTCGGCCAGATCAGCCACTCGGCCCTGACTGTGCAGCCACTTGTCCAGGGTTTGGACGAATTGGTGGTAGAACTGAGACATTGTGTGCTCCGAAGTGTTAATTGCAATCAAATGACGAGACAATCAGTCAATCAGTCGAGACTGCAGTCAATGCTTTGGAGACTATGGACTCAAACCGAGACTCAATGCAATGCAATACAAGACTAATCGATCACTGACTGAGAGCAGACATAAGTCACGTGATGTGAGCGCTGAGTCATTGCCAGCAATGGCCAGTCAGTGGCAGTCAGTCTCGTAATTGATGCGCGACTGAAGCCACAGATGACTCCAGTGTTGAGACCTTTGTTGACATCGATTGGCTTTGAATTAAATGTCATTTCAATTGAAATTTAAAGAATTCCTACGAAGAGATTCAATGGCTTTGGACGACAAGACAGCTAATGGTCAGCACTACGACGATAAGGACACGGATTATGCGCTGAGATGTGCAAAGTTGGAGAAGAGATGCGATGAGATCAGAGCCGACAATCACCGACTCATTCACAACATTTACAAAATGAATAAATTGAGCAAAAAGTTGAAAATTCACAAAAAGTAATCGCTTTTGTCTCAGATTGTGATTCAATTTATCTATGATTTTGCTCTTTACTAGACTATTGATGAAACGTTTGGACAAACACAAAGATAATTATAAGAACAGTGATTTTCCTCTATTCCTTGAGGTAATTGGCAATGAGTCGGAATATAACGGAATATTTGTCACTAAATTAATTTAACCGAACAGAATGACCAGACCAAGACCATTGAGGTCAAGCCAAAGAGCTCGATCTCAAAGTCCACTCCCAATGCCAATGCCGTTCACCCGAAAACCAAAAAGTCAAAGCCGAGCAACAGTCGGACGGAAGGTTCGGTGGTGACCGCCAACGGAACCGTTTGCGTGGCGCCCAAGAAGCCCATAAACCCTTACCTCTTGTTCTGTCAGGAGAACAGAAGTTCTCTGCAGGAGAAGTATCAGCAAAAGCACAATGTAAGCTCATATTGAATTTGCTTGAGTGTACTTGTAATTGCGACTGACATTGGGTTGGCTCTGGACAGACCGAAATGACTCACCAGGAACTGACCAAAGCGTTGGCCCAACAGTGGCACGAGTTGTCGCTCACAGCCAAACAGGTCTCAAGAATTTATTGCTTCATTCACTTTGTTTTATTTTGTTAACCCATTTATTTTGTTATTCAATTATCAGGTTTATTACAATCTCTTCAATAACGAAAAGGTTCGCTACGAAAACGAAATGAAAGTCTTTACGGCAAATGTGGCCAAAGACGCGTCACTCGACCCCAACGATTGAGCCTCAGTTGGCTCTGAAGTTGTTCTTTCGTTTCCTCAACTCTTCCATCGCTCCGATCGCGTCATTCACTTTATTGATCTTCTTTTGTACGCTCTCGACATCGGCTCTCATAAAGACGTTAGTCTTCTTCTCGTCGGCTATAGTCGAGGGTATTGTCGGCTCGTTTTTGGATCTCATTTCCTGTAAATATTAAATGAAATTCTTGTACAATAAAATCCACACTACTTGAGCCCATTTGAGTTTCTCCTGGATGTCCTGATTATCTGGCTCAACGGTGACGGCAAACTTATAGTTGGACACTGTGTACTCGTGGCCACAATACACTTTCTGCAATCACATTGTTATTATTACTTGTATCGCCAATCAAGGAACATTACCGTGTTATCAGGTAACTTTCGCAGCACATCAATCAGAGCATGGTGCATTTGCTGCGGAGTGCCCTCAAAGAATTTTCCGCAACCACCGACAAACAGAGTATCGCCTGAAGTAAAACCATTTTATAATAGATCAGATGATCATAGCTAAAGACCTGTGAAGACAAGTGGATCGACATCGTGAGCGGCAGTCACGAAGTAGCAAATGTGACCTTTGGTATGACACGGAGTGAACAAACACTCAATGGCCAGTTGACCGACGGTCAGTTTGTCGCCGTGAGCCACCTTTTTGGTGAGCGCGTCCACTCTATCATCGCCGCCAACGACAGTCACACCTGGAAACAACTTTACCAGCTGTTGATTGCCTCCCGCGTGATCCCAATGGTGATGAGTAGTCAAAACAGTGGTCAAATTGAGGTTATCCTCTTTGACTGCCTCGAGAACTTTGTTTGGTTCGACCGGATCGACGACCGCCGCCTCTTTGGTCGCCTCATCGATCAACAAATACATGTAATTGTCTTCGAGTGCCGGCAATAAACGGACTTTCATTTTGTCGGAATGAGTCACTGTTGTGGGCCGACTGTGGAATGACTTTCTTCGCAGAAGAGGCAGAAGTAATGAGAAACCTATGGTTAACAGCCGTTAGAGTGAGTATAGTATTGATCGATAACCGATCGCTAACTAATGTGACTCAATTGCAATCGTTATTACACCAAAATTAGTCAAATGAGAGCCAAATATTGGTTCAAATATTTTATTTAATTAATGGTCTTTTATTAGGATCCGAACAGAAAATGGTGAAAAGCTTGTGGCGGCCAATGTGTCCATTACTCGGCCTCATCGACATTCTCCGTCTGAAGTCCCTTGAAGGTGGCCACGGGCACGTGCGTCACCAGAGTGTACAGTTTGTTGGGACTGTCCTCGTCTTCGTTGCGGCGTCGGGCCAGTCGGACGCGCACCCGATAGGGCACGTTTCGGATGCCTTTGCTCCACAGATATTTGTTGAGTCGGGTGTCGATCCGCACGTCTTGAGTGCCCATTTGCTTTTCGGCGAACTTGCGGATCTCCTTGATGGACCTCGGCGCCCGCTTCTTGAAGCCGACGCCGTGAAGCCGTTTGTGCAAATGGACCGTATATTCACGTGTTATCACTTCGTTGAGCGCCGACTTCGCCTTCTTCTCGGTCTTCGACTTCTTCGCCATTCTTATTACGTTAGACTAATTTTGGTCTAATAACAATTCAATAATTACAATCAAGTCAATTAATTAGCTAATTGTGTCATCAGTGGTCAATCAAATCAAATCAAACAAACAAACCTTTTTGTAAGACAAACTGCATTAGTCTTCAGTCACACAGGAAAAGGAAGTGCAGTCAGTCTGCCATTGATGACCACTGCTTACCACAGGTGGCGCTCAACGCAGATGTGCAGCACTGCCGGCGACCAGACAGACCAGAATAGAGGACACAATTTAGCTAACACTAAGATCGCCTTGGTAATTTCAAATTATCAATTTGTCTCAGTTCGACTAAACTAGTTGATCTGTGTTGTCCCAATAAATGTGGCGTTTAATCAATTGGCGGTTCATTTATTCAAAATCGACAAACTTGATAAATAGTAGACTAATTCCATTCAATATTCAATTTAAAACAAATGAAATGAACTTTTAATGTAATGTGATTTAAATCAACAGCTTTTCGATCTCCCGCTGAAGAGTCTCGATCTGCGGCTTCAGTTGCGATCCCTCGTTGACAGTGATGGAACAGGCGATCACCTGACGAGCGACACCGCACGCGCGCCCCAACGCGTGTTTCGACATGACGAACACGTACGGCACGTTCTTGTCCTCGCAGAGAAGCGGCAAATGCAGAAGGATCTCAATGGGCTCGGCGTCGGCTGCCATCACAATCAGTTCCGATAAGTTACGGTTCAGTGTCTTCGTGGCTAAACAAATGTTATAGATTGAGGTGAAAAGCCAATCGTCCGGACATACCTTCATTGGCGCCCTTCTTCAGTTGCTTATAGTTGTTGGCCTGTTGTAAGATATTGAAGATCTTAGTGGTCAGCGAGTTGTCGGCCAACGGATACGCTTTTGGGTTCACTTCACTGGCGTCGGTCTACACAAGAGTTGGAGTCCAACGTCAGTCCAAATAAATGCTTAAACACAGCAAATAAATACCATTTTGTCAGATGTCGGCAACGAGTGGTCAGTCCTCTCGGCAGAAGTGCTTCACTGAGGAAGAGTCGGCGAAACAGCGAAAACAAAACGAAACGCGTTTTGAAATAAAAGCGTGTTTTCAAGTGTTGGTTGCGGTGGCCGTTCAGACATTACGTCGCCTCTCGAGTGACACACAAACGACGGCAAAAGTGTTTACATTTCGTCACTCGATTTGAGAAAAGGTTTGTCGCGTTTTGATCCCAACTTCCGGACAAATGAATTGCATTTTAAACGAGTTTAGACCAAATCTACGACTAATAGCTCTCCTTTCGGCCAAAAGACTATTCAGTCAAAGGTTTTTGACCACTCGTTGCGTACAATATCGTCAAACGGGTCGCTCTCTCACCACTTTGACCGGTCATCGATGGTCTCAGAGCTCACTCCTCTCGACCACTTCGGGAACGACAGACATCTCTGACGCCAACCAATACGAGCGCATCGCTGACCACACTTTAGAGCACTTGTGCGAAGAACTCGAAAAAATAGTCGACTCGATCGGTGGCCGCAAAGATGTGGACGTCTCGCTCAATGTAAGACTGACCAGTGGTCGGACTCGTGTTTGATCGATGATTGTCTGCATTTGCCGACAGAACGGAGTGATTACATTGAATTTGGCCGAAGAAGGCGTGTATGTCATCAACAAACAGACGCCTAACCGACAGATTTGGTTGTCCTCTCCTCTCAGGTCTTACTCTTTCAATGTCCGGCTCTTTAAACGATTGCTTCTTCTGTTTAGTGGACCCAAACGTTACGATTACCTCAACAATCAGTGGCTCTACAAAAGAGATGGCATTTCACTGTTTCAGATGTTGAGCTCTGAATTATCTGATATTTTTAGATGTGATGTCAAAATCAAAGATTTAGATCCAATTTAATCAATTCAATTTATATTAGTACGATGTTACAAGATCAAGTTTTTGAATTTGGAAATGATTGCAATTAGTGTAAAAAATAAAAACTTTTAATTAGAAATTAGATATTTTACAATAACATTATAAAAACGATTAGATCGGAATTAATTTTTCAATTAAAACTATAAGTATTCTTATAAAACAAATATTTTCATTTCATTTCATAGTTAACTAAATTAGAGAAATCGACCGAAAGCTCGAATTCGTGTCAAACGAAACCGAAACTAAATAATAGCAAAAATATTCGAAACAATTTCAAAAAGTTTATACAAAATATGAGAACAGTTGGCATCAGATTCTTGACGAATAGATTCGGACCGAGACGTGGATTAACTGCCATTCTGTGCATAGTCTGTCCGTCAGACCCAATACTGCTGTCTCTGTTTCAGTGCCGTATTCTCTCCCAACTCGTACTGCAGTTCTAAAGTGTCTCCATTGAGATCATCGGTGATATAGACATCTGAAGAGTTCTGTATTGTCGGAGAGTTGAGGTCAGTGTAATTCATGGCATTCTTGAACCGTAACGAAGGGTCGGCCCAATGGCTCGGCGATAGAGTCGGCGAACTTAGATCGGGTGAAGTGTATAGAGTTCTGCGAAGCGACGGCACCGGAGAGCCGACTAACGACGTGCCGTCGCCTAACATTCTGAGAGACATATCGACATTGTTGTTATGATTGGGTGAACACAAGTTGTGTGAATACGGACTGCAGGGGTATTGTGCGTCCAGACATCGCGGCACACCTCTCGGCACTTTGTAGACGGGCACTGAACTCTGGTTCCAGTCCGTCGTCGGCGACAGATTTGACTCGTTTTCAAAGTATAGCGACGGAGGTGGGAGAGGGAAGATATTGGAAGTGGTCAGTTCTGGTGGCATGTCGTCGAGAGCAGCGCAGCCGCCCCGAAGACGACCGGCCATTGGCAGTCGGAGCAAAGAACGAGGAGTTGCCGTATGGCTCCGCGATTCGACGAAACTGCAGTTTGTGCTCAGCGAAGGTGATGTCGGCGGAGCCATTGGGATACCGGTGTCCGTCTCCGAGAGAGATGGAGTACTTCGAGGGGATAACCTGTGAGAAAGAGCTAGCATCTCTGTCCCGTAATCACTAATCGGCGGCGTCTCTAATATGGTGGGACCCGTCCCGAGTCGGGCATTGATTGGACCGGATTTGCTATCTTTATGAATGGTCTGATTGCTGGCAGTCGAGTGACAGAACCTTATGATCACTATTAAGGCAACCGTTAGTATAACGACGACAACGAAGACAAAAGCGATGAGCAAATGGTCGCGAGTTATCAGAATTTGCAAATAACTCATTTCGTTGTTCTGGTCATAAGCGCCGATATCTCGCTCGTCGAGGTCGCTGATGTTGGTGCCGAGGTCTTTGCTCATCAGTTTGTCGATCACCTTATTGTCGAAGATGTTGACCACCAGAACGCCCGAAGCGGTCGCGACATTGGGAGCACTCAACTCGTATGCAATCACATCCGTCAGCACTTCGTTCGGATAGTAGGCTCTGATGTTGAGGTCGTGGTTCGCGATGTATGTGATCCGACTCTTCAGAATGTCTTCGTTGGTGAACTCTGTCAAGATTTTATACGAAGAAGTCTTTCGTTTCACTCTGTTCTTATTGCTGTCATGATCAAGCACAAACTTCTTCAGAACGCCAAACTTTGGATTGGCTTTGATTCTAAATTTAGGCACTGATTGGGTAATCGCTGCCAATTCGCTGTCACGTCGAGAAGAATATGCATTAGTTTGGATCAGATGTCATCCAATGATTGGTCACATACCTGGCGTCCAAATGCTCGGTTGTGATCAGTGACCGCTTGCCAGGACTGGCCACCAGAAACGGTCGTTTGGCTCTGACAAGGGGTTTGACCACAATAGCAACGGTGATGTTCTTGATTGAGGTCCGAATCTGACCCCTTTGGACGCCCACCACATCCACGACGAAGAAGTCGTTCGAAGTTTTGTTGATTTGAATGTACGACACTTTCAGCGAATTGATGTCGATTTGTCTGAACTTTTCATTATTGGTCTTATCGTCGACTATAATATAGCCACTGATCGGCGCCTCTCTGATGAAGAAGACTATGTCCTCGGGTTTCATGTCATCGGAGACGACGGACAGATGTTTTGGCTCAATGTTGGTAGTGATGGACCCTTGGATGAGCTGTACGTTGGAATGGCTCTGCAGTTGGAGAGAGGATTGGCGTGTGACCATGGTCATCGTGTGAAAGTCGCTGCACTGTCTGCTATGAGGACAAACAGATTTGTCGCTTTTGATCCGGAACTTCAATTGCTTTTCTTCTGTGGACAGTCCTCGATGTTTGAAATAAACAAGATTAGAATCGACCTGCGATTGTGTAAACGATTCGATCGGTTGTTCTTTTGGTTCGATCATCAAAAAGCCGAACATATTTGTTGTGATCGGATCCGTGAAGATCTCATAGATTATGTGATGCGGCGGTTCGTCACTGTCTCTGACCTTCAGCACCGAGTTCGTGATCAATGTCTTGGAGTCATAGATCACTTGAATGCGAGGGTTAGTCGTGAGAAGAACGGGCGGATCGTCGCTCACTGCCATTAATGACAAGATTCAATTTGGTTGAGAATCAAAGAGGTGAGAGACAAACCTGGAACTACTATCACATCTATGGTGTGATTGGACAGAAGAATATCAGCACCGTTTCGGAAGTGAATGCTTAAGATGAAGGAATCGTTGAATGTGTTGTTGCCGTCGTGTTTGTAGATAAGTTGGTTTGTGGTCAGACCAGTGACCGGAACACTCTTCACACTGACACCCACTTCGTGGCCTTTGAACAGAACTGATCCGAACAATGGAGTTCTCTGTACTTTTATGTACAACTTCTCTGGACTCAAGTTCTTCTTCTGCCAGTATCTCATGAATTGTGTGACATTGAGATTCTCTTCCGATATCACAGAGAACTGGCCTTTGGTTACCGTCAAAGAACTGGTTTCAATCAATTGAGTCATTTCATAGCTATCCTCAGCCGAAGAACTGATGGCAATAACAACACTAAAATGGATTCCTTTCAATGGTTTAACGAAATGGGATTCGATGTCAAACACGATTTGGTCCTCAACCAAGAGATCATTAATCGGTTTGTTTTGTTCATATAATACTATATTCTCATTGATTTGTTTCTGAGTGAAAGTCGACGTGTATTTAGTGGTTCCGTCGGCGTTCTCCAGCAGAAACCGGCCATATCTTGGCTCTCTGATCAGGTTGTAGGCGAACTCGCGGCTATGGTTGCCGTCGTTGGTCTCCACTAAGAGGTGATCTCTGGTCACCGACTGTTGCATTCGAGGCAAGACATGCAACTTCTTGTTGGCAATCATCGACATAACCACAGGTCTGGCGTTCACCACAAACGCGTGTTGTGGAGACCAAAGGCTTCCGTCCGTCACTTCAAACCTGAAGCCACCGCTCAGTTGTCCTCTGATTTGATTAGACGAATGATAACATTGAGAACATTAAGACTTTGGACAAACCTCTGGACAAACAGAATGAGCGCGGAGTCGATCATTATCTGAGAGAACTTATAAATCGGAACCAATTTGTTATCAATTGTCGCTATATAGCCATTGTCCGGGGTTTGGATCTGATAAATGATGTCTTCACTGCTGGAGTCGTCATCGACAGCTGCCAAGTGAGCTGAAGAAGTCGTCGTATTAGTTGAGATGAAAACAAAAGAGCAAAGGATTAAATAAATCGAGAGTCGAATCGATTCTTACAGTTAGTGATGAGAGCACTGCTTCCCTCCCAGAGCTCTAATCCGGTATTGTTGACCACATATGGCTTCTCGTCGTTAATCGGATCTATCATCACGTGAATAGTGGCCGGAAGGCTCTCCTTGTTGATGGAGTTGGCTCTGACCACGACTGTCAGCCAATCCCTTATTGATTCTGACCCGTCGTGAGCGTAGGATATCAGACCATCTCTTAAAAGCTTTGGTGTGAAAGACTTGACAACTTTTATTTCGTCGTTAGTGTCTTTGCATACGATTTTACCGAACTTCGGCTCTTCGATGATCAGGTACTCATCGATCAGATTTGCATAGAAGGCATTGGACGCGACGAAGTCATCCGGGATTAGGACAACGCTCTGACCCTCTGTTACCGATATGTTTCCCGTATATAATGCGATCAGTTTTGAGATTATGTTTATGTGAAGAGTGAAGTCGCGGAGAGTTGTGATGCCATTCGTCACATCGAATTTGAACGAGTCTTCAAACGAATTGTTCTTCAGATCGTTATTCTGTGACAGATATTTGTAGTGAATTAGTTTGTCGTCGATGTCTTTCTGAGTGAATATCAGCAGATTTTCATTCTTCTGTCCATTTTTATTGCTATTCGAAGACTCCTTCGACGGGAAGTGCATTGCAATGGGAGTCGTGTTGTGCGTCAGCAGTGAGAGGGCACCCAATTTGGGTAATTGACTGATCATATATACGATGTTATCCGAGGACAGAGTCGGGTGACTGACCAACAGATTGCTCGAGTCAATCACAACGAACTGATCCTCTTCTGCCGATATGTTCTTCAGATTGATGACACTCAGCTGGAAGTAGGAGTGAGGGTATATCGAGATATTGAACAGTTGGTTCTCAGCAGTGGCGCGACTGCTCAGGTAGTCCTCGCCGTTGTAGAAGACTGGCCTCAGAGGAATCACAATTAGGTTTAGAATCGATTGGTTGTAAACATCGAACTCACGTCGGAATGTGAACGAGTCGTGAATTACACTCGAGTTGTCTTCCAAACTCTTGCTCTCGTATTCGATGCTCTCATCTATTAAATCCTAAAATAATTGTCACAATCATGTCTTCAGTTAGCAATGACGAGACACTACCTGCAAAGTGAACCGATTGGCCTCTTTGCCCGCATTTAGCATTTGACCGAATTTCGGATCAGAAGTTATTTTTATGGTCACATCACTGGAGAATATTTCAATGATTATATTGATGACGATTATAGAATACTTTGATACCTCTTGCGATTGATGTCTAGGTTGGTCTCGATCGTCAAGTTGTCACTAGTTATAAGACCACTTTCGCCGAACTTGACGACCAAACCAGTATTCTTGGACACTCTTAAGTATGGTTTCGATGCTTTGATTTCGAGAACACCCGAGGCGTAAAACTGTCCGTCACTGATCCAGAGAATAGATCGTCCGGACTCGTCGCCAGAATGTCTGAACAATATCTTCTCGTTGTCGATGTCTTCTTGCGTGAAATGTTCGGCCACTTCGTTGGGTCGGTCCGCGAAATACAGATTCCCGTTCGGTATAAATGTCTTGGAATACTTAATATCTGCCGGAGAAGAGTCCATATCTGCATCGATATACTTGATATCGTTGGCGGTCAGTCTCTTTTGGCCATCGCTGACCACTTCGAACGGTTTGTCGATGACCCGAATCGGCGGATTGTCGTTCTTCATCACAACTTCTATGTTAAAGGTTGCGAAACAAATGAAGTTGTCCTGGGAATCAAAGACCTCGAAGTCGAACAGATCTCTGTTGTGCTCACTATCATCGTGATAGTACAAGATTCTATTGAAATGAGCATTTGCTTAGTATTCAATCAATTTGCAAGACTAGAAGAGATTAATACCTATTTTGAGAGATTTGTTCTTCGGTTACGACATTAGGCGAGACTTGGATCACATCATTGAGTTGAGGGTTCATTAGTTTAATTGTTCCGAACTTTGGTTTATTAGTGATATTGAAGCGAAGATATCCGACTTTGTTGTGCGTCTCGACCCTCAAGATCTTGTCGCTGATGGTCGCTCTGTCGCCTTCGATGACAACCAATTTCTTATTTGTCAAAACGAACTCATCGGTTGTGGTCCTCACTATTTTTAGACTAGAGCCAGCAAGCAAGGCACAATCACAATCCAATCGATCAGCTAACCAATTGAGCAAGTCACTTACTGAAAACTGGTGACCTCGACATTACTCATTCCTCCTTCTGTGGCCACTTCAAAGTCAAATGAGTCGTGATTTTTCCACTTAAGACTCTGAGTGTCGGAACAGTTGTAATACAATCGCAACTCATTGATCATCTCTTGCGTGACAAGAGATCCGATGTCTAACTCTTCGCTTGCATTTCCAGTGACCAAATAAAGTGATCCGAAGGCAGGCTTCGACAAAATGGTGTAAACAATCAGATTGGGATCAGTAGAAACGGGTCGCGTATCGAAGCGAAGATCTTTGCTGCCGATAGGGATCTCATCGATGTCTGGATTCACTGTCAATTGGTTGAGTGCCAGCGCTTCCAGTTTTGATTTCCTGAACTCAATGCGAAAGCGAATCACTGGAGACTTGATCTCATTGTAGGAGACCTGGAGCTCGAGAATGTCTTCCTTCGGCTTATCTCTGAAGTGAAAATATCTGATTTTGTTTCGGTTGATCTGTCTTTGAGAGAAAGACGTGACGTTCGCCCAAAAGCCGTTTGCCCTCAGCTTCTGAATGCATCCGAACTGACTCTCTCTGGTGATCTCGAATTTGATGTATTGAGTGACGTCTGTCTTGGAGTTGGTCTCATAGCTCAGGTTCGCCGACGATATCACTCCGAATGAGTTATACGACAGCGATATACCCGTGTTATTGACGCCTCGCAACTCCGTCAATGAATCCGTGTCTGACGTCTCGACCGCATCTGTCGACGGGTTTTGTCAGTGTTTTACAAACGGAATCTCAACTAAAATTATTATCGAGTTTTGTGTCATTCAAGTGCTCTTAGATATTGGCTTTGATATGATTTCAGTTGGATCTCACTCTTGCTATACGACAGCGAAAACGATATGACACTCAAAAGTATATTTAAATCATAATATTTTTGTATTCAATTTGCTTTTGCGATCACTAGAGCTGAAAGATATGCGGAAATGGTTGCAGATTTTATACTGACTACTGACTTGTTGATCGAGGTATTCGTTGTTGGGTTGCTCTTTTTCTATACCATGTTATGTAAGTGATGACCAAGGGCAGCTACTCTCTCCTGTAAGGATATTTAGCTTAACTCCTCTCTGGTCTACCCCTAAAAGCCAAAAACTAATCTTGACCATTCTTCCTTAACTTCAGTTGATTTTAAAATAATTTAAGCATAATCAAGTTGTATTTAGGCACACTTAGGCTAAATTGCCTAGGTAGCGGACCTTGATCACCACTATTGTTATATACCAGGGCTAACCATGGGGGGTTAGGGGTAAATCCCCCTTTTCAAAAATCATTAAAAGTCGCCCGGAAATCGAAATCGCTAATCCCCGCTGATAGGGCGAAGTGTGCTAGTCATTTTCGGGGAATTAAACCGGATTAATACTGAATTTAACTGGATTTAGCCGCCATTTTGTTTACTCCATCCCTTGATCTCCCTGGCAAAAATTCGAAAAGCCCCCTCTAATCCCCCTGAGTAGGCATGTGCTTGGTGATGCCTGTTATACACTATGGTATATGACATATACTATATGTTATGTAAGCTTTCTGTCGATTCGTTAATAATTAAATTTTTCTATTCATAATATATTAAAAAATATTTGATGTTTAATAAAATAATATCAATGTTTCGTAAATCCATTTATTTTTGATAATAATAATAATAATAAAACATTTTATTCGCTTTCTATAAGCTTTCTTCACTTCAATAAGCTTTCTAAAGTAGCATGTTCACTCTCGTCAATAATAATACTTTATAGAATGGAAACACATATTGTGTTGAAGTGCGGCCTCAATATGACCCAATATGACCAAGCTAATGCTAATGCTAATGCTAGTTGTGATGCCACTGTCTGTGCGATCGCTGGCACTGATGAATCATTTGTGAAATTCAACATTCTTTGCGACAAATCTCCGATGAAATGAACTTAAATTTAAAGTTTAAACTACAGGAAACTGAGCGCAAATAGTTTGGGTCTAAAGATAGCGCATCCTTAGTGTCGTTCCTCCCAAATGCGTTCCGTCTAATGCACCAAAAGAGCAATTTTGGCGATAATTCTCTTTCAAATCGCGTGAGTGTTCGCCTCCGACACTATTGGCAGTGAAATGAAGCGCTCGACAGCCAGACAGAGCTGAGTAGCACAATAACAGAGCTGATGCCATATCACGTTATACACGGTCAACATGTATATCATGGTCAATGCAGTGGACACTCGCAATACGCATTTATTTAGCTAGATAGTCTAATAAAGATGGTCATTGGCGCTCACTTACCGCTGACTGTGAATCCCAAACAGAGTGCTGTGACGAGTGCGAGGACCAGGTTATTGACGCGATTGGCACTAATATCTTGTTTATAATTATAATTCATTGTTGTCTCACATCCACACATCCAGTCCTCACAACATCAGACGCTATACGAACCCTTCGGACGTCAATCGATAGCAAATTATAGTTTCGACGAAAGGAATAATTGAAAACAATAATAAAATAGCTTTTAATATGTGTTTGCAATCAATAGGCGTTAAAAACATTTTGCATTCAATATTCATAAACATATTAGACATATATCGGAGTCGACGACAGAGAGTGAAAGCATTTGAAATAATGAGATGCTCTCAGATGTGAGGCAACGCATCACTTGGAGTCCAGCACTGGTTGTGCGCACACACTCTCCAACCGATGCCTCACTGATGCTGAGGTCTGAGCGCTATCCAAGAGCTCAGACCTCAACCTCACTCAGTCTAATCACTCGCTTTCACATCTGGTCGTCAATACTCTCAACTCAATCCTGCAATCAAACAATCGACTTAATAGAGCAGATCTGATGGCATAATAAACATTGTAATGAGCTCTCCGTCAGCTCATTGTCGCAGCTAATTGAGAGACAGAGTGAGAGCGAGAGAGGGATGAGATGTTGTGCTCTTGCAATAGTTGACAATTTGCATACACATTGAGCGCACATTCGAGCGACACATTCACCGCTACTTCCGATTGCAATCCTTATTCCTCTCGAATGCGTCGCTCAATGCGAAACACATTTACCTAAAGCACAAGCAATTGAACTCTTCATGTGATTCGTGTGATTCTCTGATTTATTGCATTTCTAGCGAATCGAATCCCATTTTCATGGCTTATAAAAGTGTTATACAAATAGAAAACAGAAAATTTGTTTTAATATTTAATATTATTATTTCTATTTTAATAAACGCCAAATCGATATTACTATTGCTGTACTTAATATACAGTTAAACAATGCGTTAAAAATTTGAGTCAAAAAGTGTTTTAATAAAAATATATATTAATAATGATTATAATAATAACAATTGCGGACAACATCTGCGTTGCGATCGATTAGAATCCTTTGACATCCTTGACATCACTCATCTCATAGCTACTGTTTTTCCCTATTTTATTAAATTGGTTAAACATTTTCAGTGAATATCGAGATATTTGGAAAATTGAAGGCAAAAGAGTAGAATTGCTTTGGATTTGGATTTGCTTTCGAGTTATGTTTGATATTTAGGTTTCGATTATTCTGTTAATAAAAAATAATGTAATGCATTAGTAATGCAATGCTTGTCAGCAGTAATGCTATAGTCGTTTGTTATTGAAATACACGGCTTTCGCGGTATAGACAGTACTCATGACAAACAACTGTCGTCTTCGACGCAACGACAGGTCTTTCGGCGAAAGAGCAGATTTAGAATTAGAGATGAGGTTAGGGTTGGGGGCGAGAGGTTTGGCACCGAAGATGATAGCGTTTTTGATAGAGCGAAGCGGTTCGGGAGAAGAGATCCCGAGGTCAGTGACGCTAAAGAGGCTGCACTCGATTGACTGCAATGCCGTTATAGTGATTATTATATGTCTCACTCTCTCCCGACTGCGGTAAGTCGTAGTTGTCGTTCGGCCAGTGGTTCTCAATCAGGAGCTTATATATCCAGCAGCCGACGATCCCCCCGATGTGACAACCGACGAATGGCACCCAAAAGTATCCGTAATCGCTGACCCTATCAACGCCAACGACAAGAATAGACTATCTTTATCTCTAATGTCATAAAAGTGTTAGTCAACTAATCTATAAGTTTTAGACATTAGATAAACAGACTCTGAAGAATCGTCACATTCGAACAGTTCTGACAGTTGAAGGAAATATCAATAAATCAATTCATTTAATTGTTTTCGCAGACATTTGGATGTTTGGCACTAATCAAGTGGAGTGGGGCTCAGGGCTGAGAGCCTTCCCTTTGCTTCACTGCATTGCACTAATTGCAAGATTGTATACTCTGTTCGCAATCACCACTCAATTGCGGACTGCGACTAACAATTAGCATGCTCCTTTGCCTTGTGAACCCTTATTATTTTTCGACCAAAAGTCAGATAATAATCACTGATTTATGAGAAACATTGTCCTAATGTTGACTTAATTAGTTTCAAACAATGAAAACTCGAACGAAAGCCAAGACTCACGAGAAGACACCGCTTCCCCATCCGGCCATCGCTGAGAACAATCGCGGACTGAAATCTCGGGCCGGGTTTATGGGTCCGCCACAGTTGAAGCCGAAGGCAAACACAATGAGACCTAAATCAGTCATTCCGATGGCGATGGGAACTAAACCTGTAATCATAGGATATTGATAAACATTAATTGCCAAGCTTAAAATTATT
>JAQGBE010000009.1:0-49693 GCA_034698225.1 Scheloribates latipes | reverse complement strand
ACACTCTCTCCCTCTCTCTCTCTCTCTCTCTCTCTCTCTCTCTCATCTTTTAAATTGATTTTTCTTTTTAATGATATCTATTTCTACTCTTTGTTATTGGTCTTCATTTAAATGATAAGTTATCTAAAGAAAAATTGAATAGTTTTTGAAATAAGAATCAGATATCAACTAAACATTGCTTTTATTACGAATTTTATTATTTATTTAATGATATTCACGAATATATTTTGTGAACTAAAGAATTGTGTGTTTTAGTGATGAAAATTTCAAACAATTTTAGTCTAAAATTCAAATTTTCGAACGAAATGACAAAAATTTTGAAACCAAAATAGTTTAGGAAAAATATTTTCGGTATTTTCAGGAAATAAATTCCAAATATTTTTAATTAAATTGAGTTTTACTTCAAAAACAGTGAAAACAAAATTATTTTTGAGACTATTATAATCTCTGAAAGTATTAGTTATATCACTCAAAACATTGCAAACAATTAATGCGAAACATTTTTTTGTGACGAATTACTCGTCCTTTAATCTCATTATTCAAATTCCGTCCATCGCTTCACCGGTTTTTAATTTTTCATAATCTAATCGCTTATTAATGAACGCAAAGCCATTGAATTGTTGGCTAATTCTGTTGCGATGAGAGTCGTGTCGAACGTCACGACAAACACGAATTGAACGAACCATCTATTCCTCGGTCTCTCCTCTCTTGCCTTCCCTTTCCATTCCATTGGACAAGAAATTCAATCAAACAAAGCATTAGTTTTTTTGTCAAAAGAGAAAAACTTTGATTTATTTGAGTGAAAACTTTTTCATTAGGCGTTACAGCAGTTCTCACTCTATCGACCTTTGGTTTGGACTCGAGAAGCGATTTACCGCGAGTTAGGTATGTATTCACTGATTCGTTGATCGATATAAGAATAGACTTCAGTGTCAATGATAGCCAAATATTATAATCAAAGCCTCGATCTCTCCCTTCAACCACAGCTATGCGACAGCACTCGACTGGTTCACAATTATGTGCTTTCTATTCGTGGTCTTCACTCTATTAGAGTTCGCTGGCGTTCACTACTTCACGAAAGTGGGAACCGGTATGTCGTGTGTCGTGATTACAGGCAAACCGATACCTATTCATTGACTTCGTCTTCCATTTCTCGGTCTGTAATCACAGGTGAAGTGCCAAACATCGAGATCGATGAGGACTGGGCTCAGGACCAGTGCGACGACGACAACGACAATCCACTCAACATTATAGCGCCTCCGAAGGCATACCAGAACGAGAATAAGGTATTTGTTATTATGTTTGTCGATATTTCCGATTCTTATGACTTGACTGACGAAGAATTGCGATTCTGATGAGTCGCTCAAACTCTTGTGACTCCAATGATTGCAATACTCGACAAACTGTTGAATACAATGAATAATAATCCGGTTTTCGCTATAATTAGTTTCGATTTCAGTCCAGTCTCTGCTCTGCTATTAGTTTTGCATAAATCGAGAGACACTTTCGAAAACTTATAGAGATATGAGAAACTCATTTCACACTCCAATTCAATCAGTGATCTCTTCATTGCTTTCTTGTGTCGGTCTTCTGCGCATCGCTTCAGTCGACTATTTGAATCAGATTTGCATTTAATTAAATTCTCGAATATTCTAATGACTTTTGGCAGTTATTATCGCCAAATATTATCAATATTTATGAGAGAATTAACGCATTTTAAATTAAATTTTTCAAAAATTGGTCTTAAATTCTGGGAATTCATTAAATAAGTTGTCAATAATGAGCACAAATTCCTGGAATGTCTTAATAACAAACAAATTCTGTGTTAAACCGATTCCATTGAAATTGTCAAACAGTGGCCGACAATAAGCATTGGGTTCGCAAACAATGATTAAACGGCTAAACAGTGGAGAGAATTGAGAGAAAAGTCAATTCTAGTGAACCGAGAATTCAAATGAATTCTGTTTTCATTCAATGGAATCACTCAAAGAAATACATTTCTTAAGGCGTTTGACATCGAGTTCTGTGAAAATATGAGTTCGAAAATAATGAAAACTTAAGTCAATATTTGACTGAATCGCTGAATACAAGCGTTTAATTAAATTCTTTGCAAACATATAACAAAATATTCTTTATTTATTTGAATACATAAGTCAGAGAAGAATACATTTCTGTAACTGAATGAGAGATTACTTCATACAACGAGTTATACGATAAGTGTAACAATAATTCAGTTGAGTTCTCTGTGGAGTCAACTCGAGTCTAATGACTAGTAAAACAAAAATAAATATAATTCTAAATAACAACTAATCATAAACTATACAATAAAATGTTAATAATATTAATAATAATAGACAGTCGACTAAAACGAATTATTTGTAAAACATCTGTAAGTCATAGGAATGTAGTGAAGATCTGCGGAGAGTCAGTGACAGTGAAAGTGAAGTTCTCGTTGTTCTCAATCCAGTTGTCCACAGATTGGCCGAAAATCATAGACAAAGTCATTCTCGAGAAGCAGTCACTGTTCGCAACATTTGGCACCGAATTGAAGCCATTCTGTCCGCTCTCTCCTGACTCTGGTCCGGAGTTCTCTTGTATAGCGATAGTAGGCTTCGGTTTGGCTTTGGTTTGGTTAGCATTGGAAATGTCTGCCAAAGGCTTCTTGCGATCGGTGTCTCTGTATTTGTGGCTGTGTTTCAAGTTTTGGCATTTCTTCTCATTGGGAAAACACGAGTACTTCCTCTTCATTCCACTCATGAGTCCTTCGGCATCCCTTCTGAAGAGCGGACACTTGAACTCATGCAAGTCATCGCCAGTGCTGTCCGTTAGAGTCAGCTCTGACTCCAAACTGTAATTGATTCCAAAAATTCTCTGCAAATTGTCTTTGGTTTGTGGCGATCGCTGGTCACTGCTCGGAGAGGTCGCCGCCGGCAGTCTTCGTCTGGACTTTGGGTTCACTTTATGAAAGCCGTATAAATTCAATTGTCGGACAAACGACGCGATGTTATGGGTCTTGAAGTGCGAGAAGTCATTCAAATACTGTTTCTGAAAGATATCGTAGTCAATGACCACTGACTGGCCGTCGGGAGACCACCGAATGGCTCCCGAATCGCACTCTTCGATGATTGTCCGTAACTTCTCGGGAAAGCGCAACAAATGTGACTTATCGGGTGAACTATACTTTCGGCTCTTCTTCGTTGGCTTCTCATCGTTGGCCAACTGTGGCCACACATGAATTCCATCGCCCGAAGCCATTAGTTGGTCGAATCGAGTGTCCGGTGAAGAGCGAGTCTTCTTTGGCTTCTGTTTGCGGCGAGTGTTGAGTCTGTCATCGGTCTGAGCGATGATATCGTCGGTTATTAGCGGCGGTAACGGCTCTTCAAAGACATCCAATCGCCAAATGGTTTCTCTGTTCAGTTCGATGTCTTCGAATGGATTGTAATTGAAACAGAGATCAAGTGAAGAGTCCATCAGAGGTGCGAATGTCACGAGTGGTCACTGCGGCCACCGATGCGGACACTGACCAACACTGCCGACGCTTGGCTTCACTGAAACACTGCCGACAGACGAGTCGAGTCGAGTCACTCGGCTTTGAATTAGTGTTCCATTTGTCGACTCGACTCGCGATTGGACGCCACTCGCAGCCAATGGGCGATGGATTAGGCGATGAGTGCGTGAATTGGGGGTCACTCGGGTAGGGCTGGCCGTGGGTTCGGCTTACAGTCTGGAGATGGCGTCCACTGACTGACACCCGGTTGTGACCACTGGACCAGCATTTCCAATGCACTAAACCAACCATTCCTTACCAAAAACTTTGCAAAACTTTACACAACTTTAGAATTCAGAACATTTAGAATTATTTAGAAATTTAAAACTTTATTGGATTTAATGGTTAATAAAATAATTTATTTGAAACTCATTCAATCATTGAAATGAAATATCATTGAAAATCAATTTTACTAACCATAGACTTGTCTAACTCAGGCCAACCGACAGGAAGCGAAACCGGTGTCCAACGGAAGCCGACTAAGAAGTCGGTCCAAGAAGTATCGCGTCTATGACTCCTATGATCTCAAGTATTCAAACATTTATTGTCCGAAACACGGCTTCAAATCAATTGACTCACAATTAGACAAATTCAGGAATTTTGAAAATTTAGAGCATTATCTCAATGAAAGACTTAGAGTGACTGACTTAGAACTGACCGATCAGTTGGGGTCTGACGGCAGCGACCAATACGAGGACATCGACGACAACGACTTGGAATATGAAATGGATTTGAACTCTCAGTTCAATCGATACAGCGATCAGTCGTGTCCTCAAAGCACAGACACCACTCGAAAAAGTTGCTTCACTTCAAACTTATTCTCATTTTGTCTTCAATTCTGGTATTGTCTGAGCGGTAGTCAGAAGTATAAGGAACAGATGAAGAAACGGCGGGTTCGAGGACAGGGTCTGACCGCTGCCAACAGTGTGTCGCTAATTGACAAGGGCAGTCGAATATTCTTTCCTTTTATTTTCATCCTTTTAAACACTATTTACTGGACTTTTCTGATCAATGAGCGAAACAGTGAGTTCAAGATGTGGTCCGACAAGTGATTTGTCATCTAAATAATGGTCTCATTTGGCGTTAATTGTAGATGAAATTGAGTTTAATTATCGAATTTGTTTCTTAAATATTAAATACAAATTAGAAATCGATTATTTGAGACGTTATGCAAAACAATTAATAAATTTAAATGTCTGTGAAATTTGAAAACATTAGTCGACTTCTTCGATCAGTTCGGCCACAGAGGCAGTCGATGTCGAGGCGCCGCCGAAGTGGTTCTGCCGCAGAATACTTGGACCCGACCTCTGGTTCTGTAGCGGACCTTTGAATAAAGACTGGACAGAGTTTGGGCATTAATACCGTTCAACTGTATAGTGTTAAGCAAGATACCTGTGCCCTGTTCTTCTGCAAGTTCAAATTGAACACTTCTTTGGCCAACTTCTCGTACTGCTCGCGAACCTCTTTCGTGTTTTGAAGAGTCACCTAAACACACAAACATTGAATTGAAACCGAAAGGCAGACAAATGCACGACAATATACAGATTGTTTGTCAGACTCTGAACCGAAAACTATACAAACAAATGCCAAAACAAGACTGACTGACACTGACCTGGACTTTGGCCTCATTGAGTTGAGCGGTGCAAGTGCTTAGTCCCGTGTCCAGGATCTGGAATATACGTGTCACCAAATCTCTGTCTCCGATATTGGGATTCAATTTCTTTATATATCCGCCGATCTCTTCGACAGTCATTTTGTCGTAACCGGGAAGACCGCCCGAAGACTGGTTCTGCATCTCTTGGATGCGGCGCTGAGCCTCTTGTCGGAGCTGTTGTTGTTGTTGTGATCGCATGAACTGCTGATAGATCTGATTGTTCAGCAGGGACTGGAGGTTGGCCTGATTGGTCTGGTTGTTCATCTGGTTGCGGGCGTGCATCTGCTGGAGCATCTGGGCGTACTGCAGCTGCGCCTGCTGCTGCTGCTGGACCTGTTGCTGCGCCTGTTGATACATATACTGCCGCTGAAGAGTGGCCTCGCGTTCCTGCTGTTCCCGAAGGAAGAGGGCGTCCTTCTCCTGCTCGTACTCATTCCACGCGGCATTCTTCTCTTCTTCGGTCATCTCTTCTTCCGGTTTATTCTCGAGGAGAGAGTCGTGTTCGTGATAAGTCACGATATAGTCTTTGTGTTTGATAAGGAGTTCGGCCAGAAGTCGGTCTTTAGGAAGGAGCGGTTTCGGCCGATCTTTTCTAGTGTCCGGCTTAAAGTTGTAGAGTTCGGAGACCTCTGAGGACTTGAAGTGTCTTTGAATTGATTGTTCATCGACTACACGACATGAGAGCGACTGTTTGATGATCTGTCGCTCATAAATCTTCTCCTCCATCGAGCCCTGAGCGACGAATCGGTAGACATAAACCGGTTTCTTTTGGCCGAAGCGAAAGATTCTGAAGATTGCCTGCACGTCGTGGGTGGGGTTCCACGAGGCGTCGAAGATAATGCACCGATTAGCACCGACCAAGTTGATACCGAGACCACCGGCTTTGGTCGAGATTAGGAACAGACGCGACCGATAGTTACGCTCGTCGTTGAAGACATCAATCCATTGCTTCCGATAGTCAGAGGCCGTGGATCCGTCCAATCGGAAGTAATCCTTATTCTTAACCCAAACATTTGTCGTTTCTTCGGATTCTTGTTTTCTCGCTTCCTCGGCAGCCTTGTCCATACGGATCTTAAGCATCTCTTCCACCAGGTCGAGAGTATCCAAGCTCTGGCTGAAGAGTAGGATCTTGTCGCCGAGCTTTTCGCACTCCTCCAGAATGGCGAACAGAAGTATGAATTTGCCGCTCAATTCTATTCGCTTGGCCTCGTCTTTCTTGAGCATCGACGAGAACCAGGCGTCGGTTAAGGCCTCTTCACTGCCCACCGATCTTTTATCCTCTTCTTCCGACTCTTCTCCTTCATCGGCTCTTTGGTTTCGGGTTCGCATTCTTCGTTTCGCTGGCTTCGAAGGTCCTGCGCCGTCGTCGAGGCACTCAATGTCCGAGTCATCACTGGCCGGAGTGTCCACATCGTCGTCATCATTGATGAATTCGTCCATCGATTCTTCGTTTTGTTTTTCCAGACGACGGCGATGTTGTTCGAAGAGCAGAATCGGGTGATTCCATATGAGACGAAGAGAGCCGTAGTCGGCCAACAGACTGAGCTTCGCCTTATCGGTCAGGTTATCGATGTAATGCTGGTATAGTTCGATCTGTTTCTCGCTGAGCATAACGCTGAGGACATACTCGTACTTCGGCTGAAGATAAGGAACTAAGACATTGTAATCACATCGATGGACACAGCCGTTCAATAGTGTGTGTAAGATATGGACTCTCTTCTTCATTATCTTCACGTCATAGTCGGTCGAGTCCTCGTGCTGTCCATTGGTGATCGGGTTAACGAATCGGTTCTGAAACTCCTTTTTAGTTCCGAGAAGATTCGGTTTGACGAAGTGGACCATCACGTGGTACTCATTCAGATTGTTCTGCAGAGGAGTGCCGGTCAGAACAACCCGACGAACAGACTTTAATTGCGAAACGGCTTTATTATAGGCCGTCTTCTCGTTCTTCAGAAGATGGCCCTCATCACAGATAATGACATCGGGTCCCGGATCTAGTAGACACTCTTGGATGGCGTCGCGGACGAACTTCGACGGCTTTTTACCTCTTCCGCCCATCACGAGGGACGAGAAGAGGGTCAGACCGATGATCATAACGCCGCCCCTCTTGTACCAGATCCGCAACAATTCGGCCCTTTGAGGCATAGTCTTCGCGTCGAACATCTCGAAGACTAAGAGATCGTCCAAATCGTTGTCGTTGAGCCAAACTCTAAACTCATTGGCCCAGTTCTTGATGGTGTTCACCGGTGCGATAACAAGTGCTCTTTTGATATGCTTTTTGATGTCTTTGTGTTGAAGAATAGTGTACAAGAAGGTGATGACCTGAAGAGTTTTGCCTAATCCCATCGAATGAGCTAATATACATCCCGAACCCTCCGAGTTCTCCAATTGGTCAACGGTTTCGACCACACAGTTGTACATGAATTCAATGCCTTCGAGCTGATGAGGCTTCAAGAACTTGACCAAAGTCTTGTCGACTTCGACGAGTGGCTCTTTGGTCTCTTTGTCGAACTCTAAGATAAGTTCTTTTACTTCCGAAGACAAGAGGGAACGGGTTTTGATCAGATCATTGTATTCCTTTTGTCTTTCTTTAATCCTCTTCACTCTATCGCGTTCGGCTTCGGCGGCGTCTTTCGTTTGTTGCTATTTGGAAGGAAACAGATGATTATGACTCGAAGACCGATTGTCAACATCACATCCATTCTTAGACATCAAACATGACATTAGACTCGAATATCAGACAAACCTTTATCTTCTTGTCGGATATAATTTTGCGAATTTTCTTTCTGCTGCTATTCGGAGATTCCTTTTCATCGTCATCGGAGACAACTTTGCAGTCATCGTCTGAAGAATCGACTATTTTCTGTCCAAAATTTGTATCAAATTAAAAACCATTGTTTAAAATATTTTAAAACCACTTACGACTCGTCTTCTTTTGGTTTTCCCCTCTTTCTTAGATTTTGAGGTCTTTTTCTTTCTCCTTTTGGATTTTGAATCGGAATCGGAGTCCGAATCGGCAGCCGACGGATCCATTCCCGAAGATTCATCGATCACAGAATCATTATCACTGCTGTCTTTGTCAGAGACTTCGCCGTTGAAATCTTCGTCATCAGACAATCGACGTTTTGATACTTTCTTCTTAACCACAATGTCTTCATCTTCACTATTGCTATCAATGTCAATGACAGTCTTCCCCTTCGCTTCCTCTTCGGACTTAGCATTTCTAAGAACTCTATTTGAAGACTTCTTATCATTAGATTCTTGTTTTATCTCATCTTCTTCTTCGATATCTTCTTCAGAGTCCGACTTCTCTTTCTTCATATCTTTCTCTTTCTTCACGCAATTGTTTTCATTTTCTTTATCTTTAGTGTCTTTGGACTTTTTGACACTCATTTCTTCATCGGTACTGATATCAGATCCCAAGAGATCAACATCTCGCGCGTCATCGTCGGCGAAAAAGTTCTTGGTTTTGGTTTTGACATCACAGTCCGAGTCCAAATCACTATTGTCTCCATTTTTGTTCATTGGCGTCGATGTCTTATACCGTTTAGGTTTAGGCTTTTCTTTAGAAGATTTCGGCGTTTTGTTGGCCTCACTGTTGTCGGCCTTTGAATGATTAGTTCCGTTAGTGGTCTGACCTCTTCTTGTGATTCTCGGGACGCGACACAAGCGGTTCAGCTCATTGTCAGACTCGCTCTCACTTTCTTCATCGGAGGTCTTGTTTTGGCGTTCATTTTCTTTCATTTGCTTAATCTTACGGAAAATGACTGACTGTGTGGACAAATTGTCTTTTAATTTAGATTCGAGGTCAGTCACCGACTGGGAAGCGGTTGTCGTGTCATCTCTGGCCTCATCTATCACTTTATCAGTTAATTTAATTAAACAAACTTTCGGTTCTAATGTGAGTCTAAAGTCTTTGAGGAGTCGCTCGTATTTGGTCAGTCGTGGCCGCGTCTGACCTCTCGATGGCCTACTGTTCATCTGATAGTCTGAGTCGGAATCTGGTTCTGGGCTGTCAGAGGTATCGTCGAATGAGGGCACCGACGACTCCGAGTGATTGTCACTGTTGTCACTGTCACTGATGGCACCGTTCACTACAGGTTCGGCTACAGGTGGCGGCGGATCGGCGGCAATGTCTTCATTGTCGTCGTCAGTGGGCACTGGACTGGTTGGGCACTCATTGGAGACTTCGTTGGGGATCTCGTTGAGGATACCATTGATGAGATCACTGGATTGGCTGCTCAGCATTGGCTCAGCATTTGTGTCACAAACGATATTTGTGTCTTCGCTCACGACTGGCGGAGGCAGTGGTTGGCACTGCGTCTGCGAAGCGGCACTCACTCCACAGGCATTGGCCTCGGACTCGACGCCCGCGACCGCACACCGGCGCAACTCCTGGAGCCATTGGGTCACCTCGTCCTTGCTCACCGCACTCCTCTGCTCGAGTTCACCCAAATAACTGTCGATTTTAGACGAAAACTGAATCAAAAGAGAAGAAAATACATTTGTTGTCGTCTTTCCCTCCATAGCCAACGGGGCAACAATTGGGGCGTAATTTGTGTCGACACTCATTGTTATTCTGATGACACAAACGACCGGCAAATGTGAAACCGTTTGCTATTGCTATTGAAAGCTATCGCTCGTATTGTCTCTTATCTCACAGCTATCGCAAACGAGTCGAGATTTATCTATTGAACTGAGATTTGTTAACCAATAGCCAAATCAAAAGTCAAATCTCAGCCCCATTTCAGTCCCCTTCAGCCTAAATGTGATGCGAATTACTGCGGAAAATGTGAGGTCAGGTCAGAGGGTATGCACTGAATACGATACCAATGAATGGGATATTGAATTGACTGACATTGAAATCACGGTTTGTGCGATGGTTTGTGATAGGCGTACAGTTTAATTGATGTTTGCATCTGCATTAAATACTAAAACAATTATCTAGGTTTAATACAACGAAAAAAGCTTTTTTGGGAAGACCCAGTTAAAAACAATTAAGATTTTATTCTGAGTTTTATTTTCAATATTTGATACAATTGATAGCAAATTAGTGTTTATTAAATACTTATTAAATACTTAAATCCGTTTGTAAACTAAAGATTAGTCTTTAAAACAAAAATTTTGCGATAAAACAGACTTTAAAAAAGACTTTAAAAGAGTTAAAATCAATTCATTAGAAGCAGCCGTTCTTCCAGGAGTTATCAGTAGAGTTGATGGTTGGCCTGTGGTTTGGTGGACACGGAACTGCTGTGCGCTGACCACAGACTGGAATTCCGGATCTGTTCGATGGAACAAAGTTTCGAACATCAGTTTCAATATTGATCACAATTTAAAGAACAATTAGCAAACAATGAAAGCAATGGTCACCTAATAGGCTTCGGTCCGGGAATTTTTGAGACATTCCTTTGGACACAATTATTGTCTGATTTGTTAGTCGAGGCACTGGTATTAGTTAAGCAACTTTGGGTCTCATTTCCGTTCTCTTTAAGGTTTTCTTCACTATTCATAGCATACATGTCTCGAACCCGAAAAGTGCTTTTTCTACAGAGATTAGTGGCATTGGCAGTGGTTTTAAACCCTTCCTCAACCGCAACCTGTGATACACAACACACCAATTGTTAATTCAAATGAAATACATTAAGACATTTAAAGTTTAATTGCAAATTCATGGCTAATAATAATAAACAATCCGATTGTTCTAAACAAGACTTACCTTTCTATTGAGCAGTTGATGACTTTGAGAGGGCGGCGGAGACATCACTCGTCCTAATGTTTGGGTTTGATTATGGTTTGACGGATGCCTCAGACCGTTCTTTGGCGCCATAAGGCGTGAATCGCTCGCCATTTTCGTGTGAATCAAAGTGCTGTTCGAAGCGATTCCAGTGGTTCTGTTGGACATAGGGTTGGTTCGGCCGTTGAAACCCATTGTTCCCTTCGTTGACATCGGCAGCAGTCGGGATATGTTGGGCTCACTTCGGCCGACTTTGTTCTGTCCGTAGCGACTGTGCGTCTTAAGGTTACTCACGTCTGGCATTATCTTCGGGACAATTGGTTCGCGGAACACCTCTTGAGCAGTCTGTCTATATTTAGACACTAAGGGTGTGCTCGAAATTCTGGCGTTTTGATGAAAACTTTCCTCTAAATAAACAAACCGAGAGTATAGTAAATATTTGTAAAAATAAGTTGAATATAACGACAGGCACTTACCAGGTGATAGTATTCCATTATCATAGGTCTGGCCGTTCTGGCCATTCATCAAATAGTTGTACTGATTCTCGATTTGTTGCAACCTATCGGGGTCTCGGGATTTGGTCAGAGTATTGCTGTTAATCCTTGAAAAGGTCTCATTGTTTCGTTGGCTCGGAGTCGAGTAGCCATTGGATTCGCTTCGACAGCTCTGTCGGAGCGAATCTTCCTGTCTCTGAGCGATCTTCTCGACGTCCTCGATGTTATTGAGTTCTTCGTTGGGCACCGAAAACGTTGAATCGGCCGCTTTGACAAAAGTGCCATTCAATGACTTGCGACCACTCGTTATCTCAAAAGTCCGATCGTTGGCCTCAGGACTTGAATCGTCTTCATTGACGGGCGAACACAGAGTAGACAATTTAGTGCCGTTGAACAGACTCTGGCGTTTCTGAAGATTACGCTTCTGTCGGGTGAAAGTTCGGCTGTCTATCGATGGACTCAATTTGATTTCGTCCAAACGGGTCACTAACGCCTTGTGAGCGCCGCGGGATTTCTCGCTTGAGAAGGCGTTTTGGATCCACTCAAAGATATCGCTGTTGTCAGCGGTGGTAAGTGTGTCGCCCGATGTCGACTCAAACGACAACCAGTTGTCCACTGAGTCCAAGTAATTGAACTCATCTGACGTAACGTCGATCATATCGTCGATATCACAAGAAGTCATTGTTTTGGTCTGATTTGCACTAAATTATGATTTGAAGCGATTAATCCTCAAAAGTGTTACTTCGGTTGACATCAATAGCCATAAAAGGTGTCACTTTTGGCAGACAGTCTTCAGATCAGCACAAATCCATTAATTCACTCCTTTTGTTGGCGACTCATAAAACACTTGATTTTCAAAATCACTGATCGAGTGGTTTGTAAACTGCAATACAAACACAATTAAAATTAGTAATTAGTTTACGATTTGAGTAAAACTTTGAATTTGTTTTTCTCTGAATTCATTTCAATACTAAACACAAATCAAATTATTTTCGATGATATGGTCGTAAAAACAATTAATTAATTTAATTGTCTGTGAAATTAATGATAAAAATTGATTAAATTAAACGCTATTTTAGCAAAAGTTCAGTTCAAAACATGTTTGGAATTAATTAGAAACGAATTTAAATTTAAAATCAAATCAAATAAGACGAGTGAATAATGTTTAGCATTTAGTTCACTAGTAGTGAACCCGATATGAAATACCTTTCAATTGTGGCAATGATTTGAATGATATCTCCGAAACTCTTTAACTGATTGACCAAAACAACAGTTTATTGTTTGAAAGTATGGCTCAAAACAAGTGATTCAGTGATTGACGCAAAGCATAACACAAATGAGTGAATGAATGCATTGAAAGGCTGAATAAAATTGCTTCAGATTTGAGCCAAAAGGAGACCAAAACTATGGGAACGTTATTCACACGAAATGAAACACAAATTGCAGTCCAGAAACGTCGGCACAAAAAAAGTTACACTTTTTATGCGTTTGGTTTACAAACTTTGAGTAATCACAGCAATCATTGAAACCATTTTTCCGAAACATTTCTTGTAATCAAAATTCTAATTGAATTGAATGGCAATCGAGTCGACACTCGTGTGACAGAGAGATAGAGAGTGACTGAAAGTCGCTTAACGTCTGGCAAAACACGCCAGAAATGACTCAAACGTTAGATATTTCTCGCGTTTGACTTTCGCTTCACTCAATTGCGAGTATTGAATGACTCGCTTATAAAAATAGTTACCAAAACTGTTCTAATATTAAAACTGATGAATAAGTTTGTATTAAACAGAGACTGAGCTTCGGTTCGGTTCTATAGTATAGCAATGCATCGCTCGTCCAATGACTTCAATACCCGAACACAACAAACAACAAAAACTTTTTATTCGTTTGGGAATTAATGAAAAAAACTTTTAGTTTTACTCCGAGTAAAGTGGTTTGTATTTTATTATTTGGTCATTCAATTGCAACTCAAACTCGAACCCGAATCGCGAACCCCTGGCGCTGACGATCGGTGAGGACAGGCCTGGGATGGGGATAGGGATAGGGCTGTACTGCGAGCCAACCCAACCCGGAACGGGTCAATACCTGCGCTTCTTATTAACGCTCTTTTTTGTTATTCATTCACTGAAAATCCAGTTTTTAATTCTGTCTCTTATTATGTAATATTTTAGTGACCTCTCAGATGAACGCTTACAGAGATTACTAAACAAACCAAAGCTTTTGTGTTTTTCGGAACCTTTTCTGTCGGATAAGGCTTTTTGCCAACACTTTTGTGGACTCTTTTGGACCGGATTGTTGATTAAAATGAATAAAAAGTTCGGTAATTACTCAAAAAAAAGGCGGACTTTTATTAAAACCACAATCAATGAGATCACAGTTAAGCCAAAACCAAATGACAACTATTGACACAAATCTAGTTTTAATCAGTTTTTTGTGTATTTTAATTGAATTTAGAGTTCAATAGAATTCGAGACAATTTTTTGAGTGGAAAAAAGTCATTTGAAATAACCGACACTTTTGTGGCGAACAAAACAAATTCAAACGGCATTTGATGCAAAATTTACGTTTATTTTGTCGGTTTGTGTCAAATATATGACATATAATTTGATTTGTGTTATCACAAAAATTTTATTTATTACTTGAAAATAAAATATTATTTATTTAATTAGTGACTAATATCAACACTAATATCGATAAGCATTTAAGAGTTGGCTTTCAATTGGGACTAATTTTTAGTTTCGTTTCCAACTCTTTATAGAAATCTCTTAATTTGTTTTCTTGTTCTTCGAATTGTCGCTCGACTTCAGTGATCTTGTCTTTGGTCAGTTGGGCCAAACCAATCATCTCCCGATCGCTGTCCTCCTTCTTAGACCTCAACACATCTTTCCTAACACTGTTCTGTTGTTCTTCTAACGCAAGAACTTCTTGCGTGAGATTGTCTATGGAATCGAGACAAGTGTTGAGTCGTTGGTCCAACTGATGGCACAAATCGATGGCCGACTCTGTCTGCGAGTCTTTTAATTCCGTGAATCGCTTCAAAGTATCGGTCAATTGGTTTAAATCCGATTCTCCTCTGAGTTCTTCAAACTCTCTGACAATAAACCGAATTTCACCAAAAATGAATGGTTTGTGGTTAAAGAGACGGCCAATTATCTCATCGCCGACTGCAACACAAGACATGTTACCACACTTGTCGACAATTGTCTTACCATTACCTCTGAAGACGTTATCAACGTTTGGCGACATATCAGCACTGATTCAGAGGAGAGATAACCAAAACACTGAACAGTGAGAGAAGCGATCAAAACATTGATGGCCTGAACCGAGCGATGGGTTGAGAGTTGAGAGTTGTGTTGCGTCGACGGCACTGACAAGCGATGGCACTGACAGTCACTCACTGACTCAGTGGAGGGGCACTGGAAGTGACGTCAGACAGTGAGCTCTGCAGCCATTGAGTATAGAGTGAGTGCGCGTCACGTGACTCGATGTGTAAGTACAACGACTTCCTTCTCGTCGACGCCTCCATTGATAACAAAACTGAATTGAATGCCAATTGAGTCCAATTGACATCAGTTTTGTCTCCAATCTGACGATAAAATCGCAAATCATTTGAATCCCATTTCTTAACCCAATTAAGTGAGACTCAAAGCAATCCATTTGTTTGTCTTCGGCGCTAATATACTGTCATTTGTGAGACATTTTTGTCTGAAATCCGTTTGACGTCAAACGCAGTCCACCACTGAATTGACGCCAATATCGTCCGATCGGACCAAACAATTGTCGCTTCGGTTTCGCCAACACTTGACAGATGTCTGACTTCGAGACCTTCGAGCCGGTGGACACGGCCGACGACCCGGCGGCCGAGTTTTTGGCCCGAGAGAAGGACAACCTGGCGCAACTCGACGACGACTTCGACTTCCCAGCAAACAATTTGTCGCAAAGTATTTAACAGACGACCCGTTTTTCGCTTTATTTGTTAAACTAATGATCGCTTTAAATGTTTTTCGCCAGAAATTAACGGCAATTACGAAAACGGCGACACAAACGACACAAATGAGGTATTTATCCGATGTCTCTGTTGTTGACACCCATTGACTGACATTTGTTGTTGTGATTGACTGACAGTTCGCCGACACAAACGAAATAAATGGTCCCAACTCTCTGTCCAATGGGGACGAGACTCACGCCATGAACGCTAAGAATATCGATGCCATCAACTCATCGCAACCTTCATATAAGATCAAAGAGGAGATCAAAGAAGAACCTGAAAAGATCAGAAAGTGGAGGGAAGAGCAGACCCGCATCCTCGAGGAGAAGGACAGGGAAGAGGAGAAGAAACACGAAGAGCTGAGGCAGACGGCCAAACACGAGCTCGAAGAGTGGTACGCGAGGTATGCCGAACAGCTCGAGAAGTCCAAGATTAACAATAGGTATGCATAAGTGGTTGTAATTATGTGGTTATCTAAATATATAAGAACTCTTACTATACTATACTATACTTGACTGCTCTCAATGAGCACACAATGAGCTCATTCACACGAGTCGTGACTAATGCCTATATCTTGACTGTGACTAACAAGTGTCCAAACCTTGCTTTCCCTCTGACCGCCGCACAGGGAGGCGTGCAAGTAAGCCATTCTGCTCTTTGTCCTTCTCTCCCGACCCCTCACCCGATCAGCACATGTCTGACACAACAATAGTTTAGCGATTGTCTGATAGTTTATAATCATTTAACTAATGGAATGTTTGCTTTCGCTTAAAGAAATGCTGAGAAGGAATGGGTGGCCGAACGGGACACCGAAGTTGCCGGACAAGAGTGGGAAAAGATCGCAAAGATGTGTGATTTTAATCCGAAGTCAACCCGCAATACGAAAGACACGTCTAGAATGCGATCAATACTATTACAGCTCAAGCAAAACCCTCCGTCGGGTCTGATCGGCAAACAGTAAAACCCTATCCGATAGTGAACTGAAATTAATAACTACTAAACAATTAATAATAACTGAGTTTTAGGGCTTTGTCTTTAAGATCGAGATTCGGATGTTTGGGATTTGAGAGCGTTATTAATCGCTATTAAATGATCAGACATTATATAAATATTATATATAATTATAAATATTAAACAAATTGATTAAACGTTTTTCAATACAACGGCAAAAGTGATTGCATTCAGTGTTTTATTTTATACGATCTGTTGTTCGCACTTCTCGTCAACCGATTGGCGGAACTAAACATCAATTGTATTATAGATTATAATTGAGAGCAAAACGAGAGACAAACCTCTGATCGGCGCTCAGTTTGTCTGCTATTGATTGCAATTCAGATCATTCAGTGATAGCAACAGTTATCGAATGACTAAAACAATAATTTAGTCAATACTAAAGTTCTATTCGTTTGTAGAATAAGAGTCTTATTATACAAGACTTAAACACAACAAACAATTGGAGAACCGATTCGTTAATTGAAAATTGCTGTCAATTACTGTATATTAAGTAAAACTAATCATCGCTTGAATTGAATTAAATTTGTATAAAACGAATGTCAAAATTGAGTTTGAATTTGGATTTCAGTTTCCAATTGATTAGAAGTTAAACGAAAACAACTTTTTATAATTTATTTATTATATTTTGTGTCAATTCTATTCATTGTTTTCTCATTTATGAAACTGTTTTTAACGAAAAGAATAACTGATTTGTAAAAAAAGCTCTAAAAAATTGTTTTCCTTTACACTAAGCGTTCAATTATTTGAACGAATTATTTTCAAAACTATTTAAAAACAAATTCTTTAGATTTTTTCGGTTTATTTCGATTCGAATATTGATTTGAAATCAAAAAACCAATTAATTTATACATAAAATGCAAATCTAATGGAAAACATGTAATCATTGATCAATTGTTTTAACACAAAGAAGAAAAGCATTCCTTTTGTGTGCAAATTATTTAAACAAATCATTGCTTTATATATAAAAATACACGAAAAGTATGTAATGTTTTGCTGTAAGAGTGAAACCGACGAAACATTAGGTCAGAGACGAACCGAAATTCAAATAAATTTATTGCCGAAAGTTTCCCACAAATTGTTTGTCCGACTCATTGATTGCGATATCACTGAAAGAGGAGTTTCTCTCTTAACAAACAATTGTCGACTGATTTTCAGATAAATTGGTTTTGCAATTGAATATCAATTTCGAGCCAAAACTCATTAATCATTTGTTGTGTTCAATGAATTCTGCCTTAAGTTCGGAACTCTTTTGTGATAAGAGAACACAAATTGTTTGACGCAATGAATGCCAGTATTTGTTCTCTAATTTGTTGACAGTATATACCAGTCGTCCGATGCCTCCAAACAGACATCGCTTTTGTAATCATTTGTTAAGACCAGACCTAAGAGTTAGTGTCAGACATGGCAACGACCAAAGGCTCGGACAACACATCCATTCCTCATGAATAAGACATTAGACATCGACTCACCTCTTAAGACAATTCTTGTGATCAAACTCTATATCGAGTGTTCGATCGGAAGAACACATCTTTTACACAGATTTAGGGCTCAGTCGTTGAGTTTGCGATCCTTTGGTTATCTCAGGTCTGAATCGGCGTTCAATACAAAGCAGTGACCAATCGATCGCATCTGTCGTCGCAAACGATCGACCATTTCGTTAGAAATATCTTTTATTGACTACTATTTCGAAATTTACAACATTTACAGAAATAACTAAATAATTGATAATTCGCTCCAAAGTGAGGAACCGATTGACAAAAAGCGTTCAAACATTTTACACAAATCTATATTTAAAGCCGTTTCCCAGTTATGACTGAATTGATTGAATCGTTTTTGTTATTCTAATTGGAATTAAAAGCAAAATATTGTTAGCCTTAAGTCGTTTAGTATTGTAATCGAAGCCAATCTCGAAGTCTATGCACTACTGGTCGCCAACAGAGCTAATCAACTGATCACTCAATACCTATACCTAAGAGTTGGGCCAAACTGTGGCCAAAAGAGCCGACGCGATGGTCGACACCGACGGAGGCCTAACGCCAGCGACGGACCACTGATTTGTGCTTCTCTTACGAATCGATCGATAGTTTAGTTAATGAAAAATATTGTTTTCGATACTTTCATCCAAATATAGATCTGTTGTGAAACGCATTTAAGGCTTAAGATATATATTTAATACAATTATTATTCATATATTTGTAGCGAAATTACAATTTGTTTTGAATAAAATCCAAATATCAGTTACTCTTCAGTTATGTCTTACATATTATGAGCGCAAATATGAATCCGTTTTACTTCGTCTCTCATATAAATGGCTAATAATAACAATTAGTTCGCGAGTCGTGAACCGAAAGTTACAATACTTGTCAATAAGTGATTAATTAATTGCAAACTCTTTTACAATACAATAGTTATACAGATATTACATAATTTTCAATTAGAAATGTCTCTAAAATTATTTAATTAGAAAACACATTCAATCATACGATTAGTGACTGACAATAGATTTGCGAAAAAGATTGTGTGAATCGACAGAAAAAGTCAGATAAGAGTCAACGCATTCACAGATTGTATGCAATTTTGAGTTTTGAGTGAAAAACTAATGTCTCGTCAAATGATTTTGTTTTAGACTTTTCTTTAAAATCGAGTCTTCGGTGAAAAATTAAGATGTCTTTAGTGTTTGGCTCGCAATTGAATTACAGATTAATTACATTTAATTTACATTATATACAGAATTAGATAAAGAATTACAATTTGTTTTGTCGATAATCGTCACAACAATAGTTACATCTCTTTGACAGTTGTCTTACAAAAGAAGAGCGAAATGAAGAGAAACTAGAATTTGAATCATTCAGTTCTGAGCAGAAAGTAATGTGAATTTCAATGTTATTTTCGAGCTTTAAATTACATTTTGTGTACAGAAATGGCTTTTCACAGGAAATATATGACAAATTCATTGCGTTTTTCGTCAGTTTTTACAAATTAGCTAAAAAATTATTAACAAAAAGCTCTGCAAAACAATCGTCTTATCTATGAATGCATTGAATTCTTTATCTGAAAATTTTTCATTTGATTCACACAATTATTGTTCATTGGATTGAGTCCTGAATTGTATTGTAAATTAACTGATTGCCAATAAAATATTGATTTCAAACATAGTTTTTTAGTCAATTAATAGTCAATTAATTTAAATTCAAAAGTAATTCAAACAAAAAACCAAATAAAATAAAATTAAAAAATATCCGCAAATTATTTGAAGAGAAAAAAGAAAACAAAATAATATAATAAAGGAATACAAGACTTGTGGACAAAAAAAAAGTTAAATCTAATGGTATTATTCATGCGGTGTATAAATGGCTTTTAAATTATCGATCGCTAATATATTTCAATAACAATTCATTATTTGGTAAAATATACTTTCGATAAACTCGAGACTATATGTCACGTCTAATCCAACTAATAATTTGTAGACATCTTTACAAATCAATTATAAATTACATTCAATTGTCGGTCATTTGATTCAAAACAGTGTTTTAGACAAGACTTGACTTTTAAATTAAATGTTGGCTTCGGATGCGATTCGCGAATGCAATGCAATAGAGAAATGAAGTCATCGTCTAATCGCTAAGTAATACAGATTTCTTAAAAACAATAATCAAACGAAACCTCCGGATAGAGAGTAATGAGAAAAGAAGGGGAAAAGCTATACATTTCTTTACTACAGTTATATATATTTATAATTATTGTATAGAATTTTATGTATATATATAATATGTATATATCGTAATCGTGTTAACTATGATTACAAAGCGAAGCTCAATCACATGCGATGCGTCCAGACTTGGGTTTGTTATCAGAGTTGGTGTGTATCGACAGAAATGACAACACTTTGAGCTATGATTCACACCAATGCGTGAAACAGACGAAACAAATTGAAATTGAATTGAATTGAAATCAAACAAAATTGAAAGAAACTAAATATTCATTTGATTAATGCGTTCAATAATTATTACGTATTTATATATTTATATATATACTTATATTTATAATTATTTAATATATGATTCATTAAGGCATTCGATAATTGAAAAATCTCGACTAAGATTCTCTCAAAGCGAATAACAAACCCAAGTGTGAGAAACAATTAGAATCACTTCCGCCACCACTACAACACATTGTATGCCAATTAATAGCAATTATAATCATCGATAATATTATAATAATAATAATACAAAATACAAATTAATTAAATTATAATTAGACCGAAAACTAGTTTACGTTTCAGACTTAATGGCAGACTTAAAAGGAAAGCACCTAATCGTCAAATTATACTAATAATTAAAAAAGCGAAAACAAATGTCTAAATAACTCTAATCTAGTAATTAGTAATTACATTGAATTGAATGGAAGGAACTCTTCATTTAATTGTCACTCAAATTGTTCATTAATCGAAACGAAAGTCATAATTGAAAGAAAGTTAAAATAATGGGCAAAAATGACTGAAGCGATGAACAGTTATTTCATGATTTGTCTGTTAGACAGTCGTCTGCATTGATAACTAAATATTAGCAGTACATTAGCAAGGTGGTCTCCTTGAAGAGATACCGCCCTTATTTACCACATTCTATACGATTTGCGAAACGAAGACCAAAAACGTTATTTGATTTCGAAAAATAAGCAAAAAGTCTGACACCGATAGTGAAGACAACGTTTGACTGAAATGACATTTTAGTGTCATTTAAAGGACTTAAGTGTTGGAACCGATCAGACATTAACACAATTAATGTATATCTAAGACGAGAAACACAAACCAAATGAATGCGCCGAACGTCCAGTGTTTGCGATCAGGTCTTCACTTACAGCGAGCCATTTGGCGGAGCGCCGATTGGCCCGAGATCTGAGTTCTTCATCATATACTTCTCCAATTTGGCCAAAATGTGTTTGCCGTACGTGTACTTCCTTAGCGCCGGCATATGTGGACGGATCCGCTGCAGCAGCAGTTTGCGTTGAGGCGTCTCTGCCACCTCGATCATCTTCTGGACCACATAGTTGGCGTATGGGTCTTTCATCATCGTGTATAAGGCACTAGTGGCACAAGAGTCGGGCTCAGCGTCAGTCGTGTCCACCAAATCAATACAAATGAGACCATACCTGTCATTATAAGTACAAACTTCTTCAATAAGTAACGCCCGTTCCGTACGACTCGCGTGAGTCACACATCGCTCGACAACATTACTGCAAAAGAAGAGCCCAAATAAGTCATTTGATCGGATCAGATGGTGACCAGGGGTCACACAGTGGCAGTGGCACACACCTGGCGAACTTGTGCTGCGACAAGTTGAGCACTTTGCCTCTGACCATGTGAATGATCTTGCTCTTGTCCTCGGGCCTTCCGTGCTCCAGCACGTGCTGCACCACATAATTGCCGTACTGGTCCTGAACCAGTTGTTCTGTGTTTTGGTGCAACTCTTCCAGTATTGAAGTCGTTTGTTCTCCGTTGCAGTGCTCGAGAATCCGTTGGATTACACGACAGCCGTAGGGATGAGTCGACAGTGCGTACACCTTATGAGCGAACATGGGTTGAGAACAATGGAAACAAAAGCGATTGTCTGCCAAATACCTGTCCCTGAAAGGCATTGATGATGAACTGAAGAGCGGCCGGTTCGACGCACTCAATGCACTTCTGCACCACGTGATTGCCGTTCTGGTCTTTGACGCACTTGAGGACGTGGCCGTCCAACTCCTTGACCACATCCTTCTGCTGGTCCTGTGGTATCGACTCCAACGCCTTCTGTATAACTCTGCAGCCATACATCTGAAGGGCCAACTGGAGGACATGACCCCTCACTTTCTGAGCCAACGCTTGTTTCTGTTCGGGAGTTCCAAACTCGAAGAATTTTTGAATGACATAATTGCCGAAGACATCGGTCATTAGGTTATAAGCGGCGCCGAGAATCTCGTTGAACACCATTTGCTTCTCGGCAGGAGTGGCCCTCTCGAGCTTCTGCTGGATGAAGCGCGAGCCGTGTTGGTCCTGGGAGAACTCGACGATGTGGTCGGCCAAGTCTCGCAACTGGAGGTTAGGGTAGCGGTTGTTTCGGAACTCTTCTAACAGACGACTCCTTCCGCTTGACTTTTCTAATGATGAGCTGTTCAGACAAGTGTTCACAGGTTTAGAACAAAAGGGTTAAAGTGGTTGGGATTTAGACTCACTTTCGGGCTAACATTCTATTATTGAACGACGAATTGGATGACCCGAACATACTTCCGGCCAGTGTTCCGTTCCTCACCATATACTTGGCCTCAGCGCCGGGCGCGGCAGACATCAAACGACCGCTCAATGCGTTCAAATTGAGACTACTGTTGGATCCGTCGAGAGAAGGCGGAGGCGTTAGGTTCTGATTTGGGGGCAACATTCCAATCGGTCCCGGAGAGGCGATGCCGGGCCCCAGACCGTAGAATTGGCCGTTTTTGTGAGCAGACCCGATATGGCGAGAGAACTGTCCGTCAAGACTATTGGGGAACATTCCTCCGAGTCCTCCGTCTCTTCTCCCATCAAATGACTCTCTTCGCGGAGAACTATTGCCTAATCCCATTCCGGAGGTGATTGAGGCGCCGAGAGGTCCCATCGCGTTGTTGCCATAGCCTTGCACTTGATTTCGACTCATCGATGGATTGAATCCCATTTGGTTGCCGTTCGAAGAGTTTGAAAAGTTGGGCATTCCTGTAGATGAAGGCAATGTTTGCATTGACATCGGTCCGTGTGCTCTGCTCGACAAATACATACCATTGTTGGGGCCGTTGGATCCGTTCTGCGAGAACATGGCATTGGGTGGCGCCGAGTGTTGCGCACTTTGGCCCGCGTTTGGCATCATTCGGATGTTGTTATTTCCGGATTGGTTCAGAATCATTGGCATCATCCGCATGGTTGTCGGGTTCATACTTCGGCCGGTGCTGCCCATCATAATCGACCCGTTCTGGTCGTAATACCCGTGAGGAACCATTTGGTATTGACTCGCTTGGAGAGCTTGAGGAGTGCCAGAGTTGTCATTAGGTCCCTGCGGTGTCATCGGTCGCGCGCCGTTACTTCGCGCCATCATTTGCTGCTGTTGTTGGATATGAGGTGCCGTTGACTGACCGCCCGACTGAATCATGGAGGGGTACATTCCCCAGGGCGGGAGACCGTAGTACTGGGCCATCATGGCTGGCGGCGGACCGGCCGGTATTATGTGTCCCGCCATTGAGGCCGAGAATGGATCGGTTCCGTAGTATGGGTTTTGAGGTGTGAATGGGTTATTGCCTGTTCCGGTGGGTCCGCCCATCGCCGGGTTAGTGTGTGGGCCCATACCCTGACTTTGTTGTTGAGCTAAATTGAACTGTTGCTGATGTGATGCGATCAACGCCGCAGGTAATTGACCCGTCGCTTGGTTTGGCCGCTGATATATCGTATTGTTGTAGTCAAGAATTCCGGGCGAATCGATTGAATGCATTAAATGCGAGTTATAGTCCCCGAACTGGAGCGCATCCATTCCTATCTGTTCGGCGAAAGCGTCGGCGAACGGGTGCGGGCCGTGGCCTCCCGTCAACATGTTGGGCATTCCGGCCGGCATAAGGCCATCGTTTGGTTTCATTTTTGATATATCGTTGACTAAACCGTGAGCTTTGGCCAAATCGTTGTCGTCTTCTAGTTGGTGACAACCGGGCGTTCTGTTGAACATTTTGCTCTCGTCGTCCAAACCGTTTTGCATAATCCCATTGCTCTGAATGGCCGCCATCGAAGAGCCGGAGCCGTCTTTCATCTTCATTTGCTTCTTCTGTAAGGCCTGAAGACGTGATTGCATTCTTCCGTCGAGGTCTTTAGAAGTGGGCGAACTGCCCAACACGTACTCAACCATTTTGACGCCCAGACCTCCGGTGTCGTTGGACCGGGGACTGAGCATAGCGGGGCCCTCACTGCCCGGGTATGAGCCACTTCTTCGTGAGTTGACCATGATCGGCTGTGACACCGCGTGATCGGACGCGTTCTCGTTGTGGGCGCCGGTACTCCAGGTCGAGTCGCGACCCCATTGTGGTTCGCCCAGGAATAGGCCTTTGGGGTCGTCCGGATGTTTCATTTGTGGGTTGTGCTCTTCCATACCCCATATCTTTTTGGTCGACGCGAAACCCTTATTGGAAATAAGCAAATATTTAATGTCATTAATAACCAGTCGGTGCTAATGACCTCTAATTTATCAAAACTGCTATCAATTGATACATATTTCTGGGACTTAAATAATTTGTGCGAAACCTTATTTCAGTTTTATTACTCTTGTTTGTAGCGAACATATAGAAAGAAATCTGATTAACAATTCATGGGATCTCTGAAATACAATACGTTTGGGACCAATGGTTCGGCTATTAATGAGTTTGTTGTCAAACAAAAAGCCATTTATTTCTGCGGATCTGAGTTTACATAAAAACTCTTTACTTCGTATGTATTTAATTATTAAAATGTTTGCCAAATACGTAAAACATATGACCCAACGAACGCCAGTATAACCAAGAATTATGTAATTGTCATAAAGATGTAGAATACAAATGTCATCAATGGTGGCCATTATTACACTTACATCTGTTTCGAGGTCCAGGGCTTGGAATTCAGAGACGAGTTCCGATGTTTCGTTTTGCCTGACCTGCTGAAGAGCAAAGGGTTAGCTGTGAGAAGACATCAGTGGCAGTGACTATCAATCTAAGACAACCAGCGATGGCTAAGAGGAGGGGTTTTCCACAAACATATCAAAATTGGTTATTATATCTGTGACGCGAAGCTGACACCGAAAGGACAAGAAAGGGAAGACCACTAAACAGCTGACAAACATAATGGCAACCACTTTACTCGAGGTCCGACACTCCAACAGATCTCATATACAGTATATTCTCTTTAGTTAGGTTAGGTTAGGTCAAGATTGCAAATCATCAAAATAGTTAACTAATATTAAATTATAATTGAATATTACTAAATTAACCAGTGTAACCTAACCTTAACTATGACTAGCCTAACCTAACTAAAGAAGATATGATATACTGTATGAGATCTGTTGGAGTGTCGGACCTCAAGTAAATTGGTTCCAATGAGATAATGCAAAGACAGAGAAGCCCTTAAGACCCGGTAATTTAGCCATTGATGGCAGGCAAGACATACGTCTAGGACAGAGTCGTCGCCTAACGCCCAACGTTTGTTGTAGTTCTGAAAGTCGGGATCTGTTTGTGGTCTCTGAAAGATGTAGCGAACCATCGCGTCGTCTTGAGATCGGATAGAGTTTTGATTGTGTTTCTGATTGTGTACCGCATTCTGCATATCATTGGCGGCGATCACCACCGGCTGAGACGACTGTCCATTGGTCAGCATTACGGTGTGATGGCTGTGGTTGGGATGAGGTTGACTGGACTGGGACTGACTGACCGATGGGTGGAGCGAGGGATGGATGGCTGTCGGCAGGTGTGGGTTGTGGTGCGAGTGATGCGACGGATGTCTCTCCTGATGCCAAACAACTTCATTCATAGTTCGCTTTCACTGTATTAATGAATTTAGTCAATCAATTAATTAATTAATATAACAATTAGTTATTTAGTTATTGTAAGTCAACGACAAGTGAGCGAAACATTTGAAAACAAGATCGACATAAATAAGTTAAATAAGACTTCCGTTTAGTAATCGATAAGCAAAACAAAACTTTAATTAACTAATTAATTAAGGGTCTAAACGTGGTTATAGTCAATTGAGATTAGTGTTAACCACGATTATATCAATAGTTAGAGGCAAGAGTTAGTCACCATTTTCGCCAGTGGTTTAACATTGTTTAGGTCTGCGACGAGTGCTTTGGTTGGTATCGGAGAAGTGGCCGACAGAGCGATACACCGCTAATATGTGGCGATCGGTCCCGAACTCGACTTACTATACAATCTCATTAACTAATATACAATTGAGTGACGACAACAACAAATCAAATCTATTTTACAATTTATAATTATAATACACAACATATACACAAATGCCTCATCAATGCACTAATGGCTCGATCGGACAGCCATACAGAGCCAGTGCCAGACCTCTCAGCACAGGGCCTGTGCTCTCAGGGTTTGCCATTAAATTCATGAATCAATGCTCAATGCTTTCAGTGCGCGAACAAAGCGAAAGCCTCGAAAAAGACAGCGCTATCATCACTAAATTTAGCCCAACCAGAGTCGAGCGCCGACCGCTGCGCCCACAGACCGCTCGGTTTGGTTCGCGTACTCTGGCTGTGGACCGCAAACACACTATACTATTAGTTAGAGTCTACAAGTTTAGAGTCTCCAAGTCTACAAGTTTGGAAGAAGGGCTCATCTTTAGCCGTCATTTATATCAATATATGCCTTTTTAGCATCAAATCTCACCACAAACTGTAGCCAAACATAACACAAACAGCGACATCGAGTCGACTGCCTCTCATTGCAGGACATGTCCCGCACAAACAACAATAGGCAAAGACTCACCAATTTGTGGGCCATTTTGGCGGTCACTGATCTGTTCGTCCGACGAGTGGTCAATCAATCGGCGCTGACATTGGCGGACAAATCGCGACTCGAGTGGACACTACAGACAAAGTCAACACATTTCGCTTGAAATACCGTTTCTCTGAACGAGAGGGCAGACAACAAACGACGTGACGCTCACCACTGCCCCAAACTAAAAGTGACCGCTCGGGCCGTGCGGGCAATGGTCACCAGCGATGACCACTCAGACAAACAGGAGAGCAATGCCAGAAGAGACGGGTTGTCCTGCTGTCAGTCTTACCAGTCGTAAACTGGCCAACGAATAAATATCCAATGAGCTGTTCACTCATCTTCGAAACAGTGCATCCAAAATATATGCATGCTCATTTTGTCGGCTTTGCAAATGTGATCACTGTTCTATCAACTTTGAGACGATGAGCAAGGTAGTGCAGAGCTGGTTAGTGTCGATTCTGGTGCCGACCTGATAGCGATCCGGTGACTCCACTCGAAGAACCGGTCACTTTGTTAGTCAAACCAATCGCCAGATGGCGACCAATGTCTCGATCATTGACTGCAATACAACTGATGGCAAGAAAACGATTCTTCGAGTCTGAAACTAATCCACCGATTGTTCGATCGCTTTGATAGCTAGAACTAAATGAGGCAGACATTTGTGTATTGTGTCTGGAACATTTTATAATGAGCCTATTACTCGTCTCAATATATGGCAGGCCATTGGTTGGTTCGCTCGGCTTAACTCGAATCACTAGCGAGGGCTTTGGCGGGGAATGGATGTGCTGTGCAGTGCTGTGCTGTGATGTGATCTAGGACACTAAAGGACACTAAAGGACACTAAATCATTGAACACTACATTTTCAGGCAATTGTTATTCAATCGCAAGTAATTTAGATATCTTTGATAAACGACTTCTAACTTAGAGCTAACTCTAAGCCAACCAATTGTGAGTAAAACAATGGCAAACAGTTATGGCTCGCAAAACAATTCCAATTCTCTGAAGAATATTCTTGAGATTTAAAAAAAATTAATCATTTGTTGAAATCAATGGTCAGAACTATTAAATAATTTTTGTCACGAATAGGTCTGGAAATCAAAGCCTCAATAAAATGTTTTTCTTCTTTTGTTTACTGTATTCAGAGCTCAAATCCAAATGCATTACTCGGAAAGAGTTTCACAGAATAAATGTGTCGATCGCTGAGACTCTCGACGTCTCAATGGCTCTGACTTTCTTTGGATTCTTATTCTTCTGGAATCAAAATATAAAAAATAATTTGATCTGAATTTCAATTTAAACTTTTATTATGCCATAAACTTAATGTTCAGTCGTTTTGAGAGATTGTTTATCGTCTGAAATAAAGGCAGACATTAGTTAATTAAATGAGTGTTGCATTGCATTGAATGAAATGAATGAAGAGATAAGACTTGCGATCCATTGATCGCTACTTTATTTGCAAAATGCACTCAAATATTGTCTGAAATGCAATCCATTTATTCGTTTTCAATGTTTGCCATTCGTTAGGGATAACTAAAAAAGAAGAAGAATTAAAGAAAGTATTGATTTTGTCTGCAAAAAATTCAATAACGAAATGGAAGAATATGTTAAGCGATTCACTTGTAAATAGGATTCGGCACAAGTCGTCCGCCAGCGCTCCGATCGAGTCGTTTATGTAGCGATCGGAGCGTGAAATTTGCATTTTTTGAATTAAGCCCTCAGAAGAGGAAGTCTTGAGTCTGATTGCGGCACAAGTCGTCGATTTGCAGCTGCGATCCCATTCTATTCTATCCGGTGCTCCACTCGAAGGACCTTAAGTAAGAAGAACTAATGTTTTGGCCGAAAGGCTCAAAATTTAAATCAATTAATTGGAACGAAGTCTTCATTTGGTCGCATTCGGATCGCAAGGGACTGGAGGGGAGACGAGAGTGCGTTCCCCGCGCTGGCCATCAATGGCATCGGCGATGTATCGGATCCACTAATGGATTGCTCGGAACAGCGTTTGACTACCGCTAAGAAAAGTCATTAATTGTAGAGCAACTCATTTGGTCTGTAATTGAATTCTTGCATTTGGTTTGATTGAACATAAATTTTATTGTTTTGGGCCAAACATTGAAAACACAGAATTGTATTAATTTTTTGTGCTTTTTATATCAGAATTTGACAGAAATATAAAGAATTGCTTTCAGTGCAGCCAATAATATATAGATATTCTGTGCGCTAATGTCGGCCCAGAATCCGATCGTTCCTTCATTTGCCTCAATATTTCAGTTCTCGTTATTAATCAAACGGAATAATGAATTCGAAACGAATAAAGAGAATTAAAAAATAAGAGAAAATCCAAATCCAAACAAATCGATTAATTATGAGTTTGGAATCGGATCTCGAAATCGAATCCGAATCACAATATCTGTCACTCGTATTGAATATCCATTTAATAAAATAGACTTCTTGTGACTCAAAGATGGATGAAATCGATTCATCACATTATAAATGAATTCTTTAGTAATAAATCGACGAAAAGAGGAAATAATTTTAGCATTAGTTCAGTCGTTATGTGTCGACGAAAATGAGAGAATGGGCTCAAAGTTTGCACAAAGTTTTTGGAACTGGCGTTCGGAGAGAGACAGGAATCGCATGATTCGCACAAAACAAACAAGAATTCTGAATAAAGACACACATTATAGCGCATCGGATACTTGATTGCAGAATATATGGCCAGATAAAGGAGAATTGCCTCGACTCAAGTCACTCAAGTGATTCCACTGATTCGTTCGATCGACTCTATAGAGGACAGGGATGCGGAGGAGAGGGCGGCCGCGGCAGAGGTCAGTCGACGGTTCGCTCAATTGAATTCGACACTTCCAAGAAGTTTCACAAAGAATTTTATAAAACAAGTCATTTATTTTGCGATATTCTCTCGCATTCCTTCAGTTCTCGGATTTTTCGACTAAAACTAAAGTAATTGAAAAAGTGGTCTTCGGATCGATGCCAGTGAGTGAATGTGCGGAGCCGTCACTGACGGCACACCATAAGGCACACAACGAGTGGCCATCACTTGGAAGGCCAGACACAGACACAGCCGAAGACAGAGACCATAAATCAATGGCTCAAAAGTGTTCGAATCAATGCTTATCTATCAATAGATAATCAAGTTTTGATCAATTCGTGTAATTTATTGTCAAGTATTTCGACTTTAATTATGTTCCGATATTTGTCAGACCTTTTTGTTTCGTCGAGTCGTCAGCCCATAAATCAATGGCATAGTTATGAAACGAGTGATAAATCAAACCTTGATATGACTCGAATTGATATAAATCTTATTCAAAGTTAAGCGAATGATTACGGGCTCTGAACCGGAGCTCACAAACAATGACTGAATTGATTGAATCGCTAATAGAGAACAACAGTTTGTACTGTAAAACAACAAAAACTCTTCTCAACTGTTGTTCGACTCGACTCACAGCCCGTCGAAAATAAATTTGGGAATAATTTTTCGATTAATTTCCTCTCATTTCTCAGTCACCGACGACTCGGCTCTAAACCACTCTTTTGTTCTTTCGTTCTCTTCTATCGCGAGAATCCAAAAACCAATACATATTCGGTAAACAATTTAATTACTGCATAGAATGTGGTTTCCAATGACTAACTATTGTTTAGTTTTCGCCGATTATTATAAATATTTGTTCGCTATTTGAGACCAAAAATAAATCTTTGGAACAAAGTATATAGTCTATGAAAAGCCTGATCATTATGCAGTCTATTGTTTGCCTTTTGATAATGTATTTCTCGTTGTGATCACGATTTGCATAACACGAGAGATAGTGAGCAATAAAACTCAAGGCATTTATAGATTGGATAATTGAAAACTGAAAATTGAGTCCAAGTGTTATGTCATCCGAACGGATGCCAGAGTCGACTCCACGGCATAGAGTGGAGAAACTCTGGCGACAGTCAACAAACATTGCAAGGATTAAGAGGCGCGCAAGCAATCCGCTGTCTGACCACTGGCTCATTGGGCACGGCTTAATCAAAGTGGTCAGCTTGACCTCTCCTACCTTGGATTAAGGAAAGACGGGCGTAGGGCCTAGGCTGACCGCTCTTGTTAATCCCTATTCTATGCACAAGTGGTCAGACAGCGATGAGCCTGGTCTCACCCCCAGTATTTACACTCTGGTGCCAGAGTTTCTCCACTCTATGCTCGACAGACCAATTGAAGCACTTTTAGGAACTTATTTGTCATTTAATTCTCAATTCTAGAGTTAAAACGAGTTTTAATGAAAATTTTGAGCGAAAGACTGAAAGGGTTTGCGATATCGCTATCGTTTGGCATTGTTTTCGAGCGAAGAATTTGAGCGAAAATCCAATTTTGAGTCTAAACAGTGAACAGTGAAGAGTCAGTCGACTTATCGGTGCCGGCGTTGGACTCCATTCGCGACAAACTGACGGCAATTAAATAAACAAACATTTGTTGTTTGAATGCGTTGTTATTGTTTGAAGAGTTTTATGCAAATAAAGAGCGAAAACAAAAATAAAAGTAATTATTACACGAATTATAATTAAAATGAAACATAATTTTAACATTTCGTACAGTTTTGTCAGTTCTGAAGGCAATGTCGACAGAGATTAGAGAAGATTTAGAATATTTTAGACGACAAGTGATTGGCTTTTAATTCAATAATAACTATATCTACAGAAGAGTTCAGATAATTCTCTAATCTCTATATAATTATAATGAATAATAAAATTTACAAAATATCGAAATAACAGAACTTATGAACCAATCAAATGTAAAAACTTATATTCGATTCGATATTAAGTATTCGATATATTCGACGATTATTATACTTATTATACTTTTTAAACAACTTTTTACAAATAACTTCTTCTTTTCAGTAAATATTTTCAACAATTTTACAAATTCTTTGAAATAAATGACGAATTGATTTCGCAAATCGCAGACAAATAAACAAAAATAATATTAATAATAATGAAAACAAAATAATATATTAAACACAAAATAATTATATTATAATCGAAGACGAAAAACATATTCTTTCGACTTATATTATGCGTATTTTTAACATTGAATTTGAGACAAATTAGAAAAAACTGTAATCATAATTACGAATAAACAAAATATAAGATACAAATAATATTATAATTAAATATATTTATATAAAAACGAATGATTTGTTTGGCAGTAATGTGTCTGAAATATATTTATAATTGTAATTCACATCTCAAATAATTGCGTGTCTTATGTCTCGACGAAATGTAATGGAGTTTTGTTGTCAATCATTGTTCTGTTTGATGAATGTATTGTACTTTAAGTCAATAATTAGATGTATTGCTCGACAAATGTTTGTTTGAATCGATAAACCAATGAAAACATTAGATCAAAAATATGTTTAAAGACATTGACAATTGAGAGACAATTAATGAGATAATTAATTGAAGGATAACTGACTTCAATGGTTATACAGATTATAATAAACGTCTTAATAATGACTTAAATATCGGAATCCAGAATATTCTTAATGGTGTTCAGTAAGCAGACAAATGTCGCAATTCTTGCTATTCTCGAACGCAATGCTTATTCTTATTCTCTTTTATTTTAGTTGTCTTTTAGATTAGATTTTGATTAAAACAAACGCAAAACGAATTCATTCATTCATTCGTTTGGATTCGTTTTAAAAACAAGATTTTGTCGTTTTGTCTCAAATCTGTAGAACAAGTGATACAAAAATACAATTAAATCTCTGCCTTTGAATAGAGAAAAACAAATCTGAATCTGAATTCTCAGTTCTCTTCCACACAAAAGACAACTTAAAGACTAATTAAAAGACACGACAGAAGACAAGTGATTGGAGTGACTGACAGACAGTACTCGCAAAACGAGTCAATTGTTTGGTGTTTTGCGGACCCGAATGTCTGACTGTCGTTACAAATGGCTTTCGGAGAGACGCTATAAACGAGTTGTGGATTCAAAACATCTCTCAGTCTATCTCTGGCTCTGAGAGCGCAGAATATTCTGCAGACGTGTATAGGAATTGATGTAAACAGTGATCACTTGATTGCAAAATAACTTTTATCTTTCACTTTTAATGCAATGCGAAGACAATAACAATCGATTTCGTCAATTGATTAAATCGGAAATAATGGTTAACGACATCAATATTAACATTAATTATAATAATTAATTATATCATAAAATGTGTGCGAATTTAGGGCCTCTTAATAATAGTTTCCATAATTTCGTTTCCTTAACATTATTTGAATCGTAATTCTAATCAAATGAGAAAATAAAACTTTAGTTTTAAAATATAATTTCTTAAATATTATATTTCTTAAGATAAGCGATAAATAATAGTAATAATAATAATAATAATGACTTCTGTTGTTGTCTGAGAGATAGAGAGAATGAAACGGTTTTTATATATAATGTATTTGTTGTTCAGTTAATTGTTGTTAAACTTTTCGAACAAATGAAATGAGGAATAAAACTATACATTCATTGGATTTGTTTGTCAATCAAACAACAAAAACAACTGTTCGGCCGAAATAGCAATCATTGGTTTTGATGTTATTGTTAATCACAATTGATGTCAATATTCGTTTAGTAAATATCGGTTTCGAAAACCATTTGAAACTTTTTAAATGTGTTTTTGTTGTGAGTCTTAAAAAGCCATTTAACCGGCGCTCGGCTTTCGGCCGACGGAACGCCGTTTCGCGCCATTAATGCAATTCAGCCGACAATCCATTAATGGCTGCAAAATATGGTTCGAAATGAGTTTTAATATCAGCTCTTTTTGTTGGCCATTCATTATTACACATATATTCGCATATAATTTACATAAATATTGATTTTGTTTTCACTTTTTGGGTCAAAAAATTACTCTCAAGTAAAGTTAAAATCTCTTCTAAAAGTTTGATTACTTGTATAATGGGTTTCGGGTTTTGTTTTTGTCGTATTAGTGTTGCTCTAAAGTCAAAGTAAGAAATGCTTTCTCGACACCAAATCAGTGGCCGATTTGGTCCATCAATTCGGTGCAGCGCTCGACTCGATTGCGGCGATCAGTCAAGAGGTGGACTATTTTGGGCACAATTTTGATTATTCATTGTTTGCGATGAGAGAGAAAAACAGTGAATTAAAATCGATTTGTGAGACGAGTTATCCGGTACTGGAGTGGAGTTCATTGCGAACACTGACTATACTTTTTATATGCGTTTATATTAAGTTTTTTGACGATTGGGAGACATTAGCGATCATTTCGTATAATAATAATAATAATCATTAGATTCATAAATGATATTTCAAATTATATATAATATATGGCGAAAAAGAAAACTTAATTCTTCTCTCTATACGTAATAATACATAATTTGATAACAAAGAAAAAAATTAATATAATTTACATCAACTGTGGGTTTGCATCAGTTTTTGTGTAGATTTCGACAAAATCTGTTTGAAATGACTCACAAGACTTGACTCGATCTGATCTGATTGGGCTCGAGTGTGGTCGAGTGGGCTCGAGTGGTCAGTCATGGAACCGGGTGCAGGCCTTCTTCCACTTGCACTGGGTGCACCACGCGTCGCGGTTGTCCATTCCGTACACTTTCCTGCACTTCCGACTCTCACCTCTTCCCCGCTTCGACGGCGAGTTCTTGTTTGGCGACGACTGGAGTATTGTTGTGCCGATGGCTGTGCCGAGCGATGTGCCCAAGAGCTGACCGCTTGTGCTGCTGGACACCCGGTTATTATTGCTGTTGAGGCGCATATACTTGTGGTTAACCCGCGGTGAGTGCAGTGACGCCGGCGGAGCACTCGTTGCATACGTGTGCGCCCGGTGTGAGGGACGGCCTGCCATACCCGGAATGTTGATCGGAGTGGACAGTAATGACTTTTGTTTGGCTCGAGTCCCGATTGTGTTGGCGTTGGCCATCAAATTGGAGTTATTGTTTGTAATTGTGTTTGTAATCGAGTTATTATTATTACAATTAATGGTATTATTGTTGTTGGCGTGGATGCCGTTCAGGCCATTGATGGCCTTCAAGCCGTTGGAACCGCTCAGACAGTTGGTGTCGATATTCATTTTAACCATTTTGTGTTCCAAATCCGAATCGAAGTTCGGTCGTCGCTTCTGGTACTCGTGGTCTTCCAAGTGACTGAAAGTGGGCGCCGAACACGACTGGGCGAAGAATATGTGCGTTTGTGGCGATGGCGTCAGACTGTGGCTATGGCTGCCGGACATAAGACTGCCGTCGTTTGAGATCGACGGGGAGTGCGGCACAGAATGAGACGACGACGAGTTGGACGACACACTACTGCCCACCGAATTGTCGTCCACTTCGATCTCGGTATAGTAGAACTCTTCCTCGCGATCACTACTCTCCGTCTCGTCGTTGAGATCAGTGCGACTGAAGAGCGAGAACGTGATCGATAAGTAATGGTTCGCAAACCGATTGATGGCAACAATTAGAGTGAAAGAGAGGGCCAAATAAATAGATTCGTTTGGATTAAAACATAAAACGAGAGATCGACTGAATTGCGATCACAATTACCGCGAGATTAGCGCAATCTTTGGCCAATTTATCGCTTGACAAAAAAGAATTGTCTTTTTTCATGAGTATTCAATGAAATTTCAATTTAGGTTTAATGACAGGAAATTGAATTAAATCCCTATTTAGATGGCGATAATTATTCTTCATTAAAAAGCATTCAATTCTGAACTTTCTTTTCATTTTTTATTCTGAGTGTCATTTCGGAGCCCTTTTGGCGTTCAGTTTGTGAGGACCGGTATCTCAAAGCGTTTGGCCGATCGTTAGGCCTTCCTCTGTCTCTATGGCTCTGATGTGAGACAAACTCAACTGAATTGCTGGCAGTTCTCGGTATTGGCCATAAATAATGGAAACAATTCAATAATAAAGAGAACCAGAGATCTAATGCTGTTTGACATCATAGGATATATAAAACCCAATTACAAGACTAAAGAGTATTAAATGATCCAAATTATTGTTTGACTGTTTTTAGTCGCAAAATATTAATTATTTTTTGAATCGAAAGACAAATTGCTATTTATATGAAGCAATTGATTGCCAGCAAAGAGAAGGAGTCATTAGTTATCTGAGGGAATGGTGTTTTAGTCCAGTGTTGGCTCTCTTCCTGACTCTTCCTTCACTCCGCATATTGTGATACTGACGGCACAGTTATCTCTTATCTCTGGCTTATTGGCTGATAGCAGACCTCCGTCTCCGTCTGAGACCCGAACTCATTCCGAGGGACTGGTTATGTATTGACCAAAGAATTGACTGCTCATTGAGCCCAACGGTTGCACTAATCTTAACGACCAAACAAAACTCTGGCAATTAATGTGCGATCGAGAGGCAGGAGAGGACTGAGGAGGAGAGTGGCAAAAGTCGATTGTGTTTTATGGACTAATTAAAAGTATTCCGACTGTGTTCGAGTGTTCAAGTGTTAGGGCGAGACTGACCCGAGATGTTGTGTGCGGACATGTTTCTCGATTTGGTGGCAGTGCTCGCTTTGGTAAAGACATCCGGGCCAAGTGCACTTGTAGATTATCACTGGATTGAGATCAAAACAGAGATAGATTGGTCACAGTATTCAAACAGTTTAATGGCAGACAATCGCAATTACATTCCGGAAGTCGCGATTTTGGACTACAGGAGAGCGACATCAACACCATGGCTGCCATGCAGTCGTCCATCACGTCGTCCTCCGAATCGCTCGGACGTCGCTTTCGACCACTGGAGGCGAAAGGGAAGAGAAAATCAATTTTAGTCTCGGGTTTAGTAACCAAGGGATGTGAGCATTGGACACATTGTGCACGACATAAGCCACTTATGATTTAGTCAACAACTGAACGCATTTATACCGCAATTAGTGCGACCGAAGCGACACAATTAGACATATTTTACGCCATCGTATATACACTGTGTTATACCCGGAGTCTATGAAAAGCCTTCCGTAATGACAGGTCATTAGATGAGATTTGGCAGAGAGCGAGTTGGGTCATTCAATCGAGGGATGTGCTGGTTGGAGGGCTGGTGGCGAGCCGGCGGACTGGCACAGGACACCGACCCAATCATAAATGACAATCTGTTCTTCAAGTTATATGAGGTTAACACGCGATATGATAACAAACTCTATTTTGACGCTTACTCTCGTTTAGATATCAGTCTCTCGTCTCTTGGTGTTTGAGTTCAACTCTATTATAGCTATAGTTATGTTTGCAATTAATCGTTTCTCTTCTTCTGTTTACGATTAGTATATCTGATAACAGATAAGACATTTCGCGCCCGACAACAAGAATAAGTGGAACTGTTCTCAGACCAAAACAAAACAAACTTCAATAAAAAGCCTTTTATTATCGGTTTTGAAGACATAATAAATAGAGAAAAATACAATTCGTTTCTCGTCTGTCAGTCATAAAAGAAGTATTAAATATATATTTGAAGCAAAATCTCTCGGTTTTAATGGATTTGTGAGAAAAAGAATTTGTGAAATGCATTTATCAAACAGTCGACTCGATCTGTGCCTTAGATTTGGAACGAGTGAAAAGTTTTAATCACTGGGTGTTAGTTGGCATCAATTGTCAGTTCATTTATGTTATTATTATTATTGTCATAGCGTTTGCCAATCATTAAAGTCATGGCATGTCTTCCACTTTCGTTCAATTATATTGCAAAAGTCAGTTCCGAACCCAAACCCGAACTCTCGAGTCTAGCGAAACGCAATTCACTGTTTATTTTAATGTCTTTCTCTTGCTTTAAGTACTTCGCTGTTGATCTTTGCTTTCAAACAAAAAACTATATATACATAGTCTTAGAGCTCGAGATTAACTTAAATCTTAAGAACCGAAGAGAAGGAAGAGATCGGAAAAATGATGGCATCGGAGCATCGCTTTGAGTGTTTGCCTGTCTTTGTTATCAGAGCTCCGACTCATTATTCAGACGAAGAGCACAGAGAATAGGGATTCGAATCGAGTCCAATAGATTGGAGACCTCTCTTAGATATTGTCTAATTGGTGGTGCGCTCAGAGGGGCTGATGAGGCGCCACATAGACTAATGGTCGACCCTATGTGGATGTGGATAACCTATGGCTCCTATGAATACTAGCTCATAGAGGCTACACATATGGTTTATACCGGTTTGCAACAGAGTTGTGGCCAACAGTTCACAACCGACCAAAGGACCAGTTTCCACCATAATCTAGCTCTCCCCATCTCCCAGGCTCTCTCTCTCTCTCTCTCTCTCTCTCTCTCTCTCTCTCTCTCTTCTTTGTTTCGCTAATTTTTTTTCTCCAAGCTATAGCTTATAAGACTTTTAGCCAAAAGGCCAGAGAATTGTGATTATTAGCCAAATATATTTCTATTAATGTCTTCTTTTCTTTAGACTCGGGGAGAGAGCGATAGAGTGAGACCTGGAGAGAGAAAGACAGAGAGAGACAGAAGAGAGAAAGAGAGGACAGAGAAGTGGCTCGGCGTCAGAAATAGCCTTCAGCTCATTATTACACAATCGCTTACTATTCAGCGCTCGTCTCAACACCGGCTCCAAACATAACAAAACGCAAACTGAACTGAATTGTAATACTGTTGGGATGTCACTAGAGTTTGACTAAATAATGAAAAAATAGTTGAAAAACTGAAACAAATGGGACTCTTGGTCATTGAGCTCATAAATTATTTGATTATCGCTGTGAGGATCGGTTAATCAATTATAATCAAATCGATCACTCATTTTTTTGTAGGAAAATATTTTTCTCTATCAGTCATCAGCAAAAAATGGCATACATTACATGATTTTTAAGACTAATCGAGGCACTGATCCGGTGTTTTAAAAATCCGAATCTCTGATAACAACAATGAATTGGAGATTCGGCGATAAAACTAATAATAAAACGAATTAATGCAAAAACCGATTCTTATTATCATTTTATGTCAGATACGAGTTATTCCAATGAAATGAATCGATAGATAATAACGTTTGCGATCATAACTAATGACTAAAGTGTTTGTCATTTGTCTCTAATTAGAGAAAAAAGTTGTTAAAATTGATGGAAATATTTTTGGGAAACAATAATGAAATCGATGGCAATTTGTGGTCAATTTCGTGAATAAAATTAATAGAATAATAAATCGAAGCCAAAAGTATAAGCCATGCGAAGGGAAAACATTTGTAAAGTAGACACAAATGGCTAGGAATACAAAGCATTTTTCAGTTTCAGGGGTTCTTATATTTTGGTGGCGAATGCATTGCACGCAAACCGAGGAACAGATATATATTCCGAGCCAACCATTAGTGGCAAAGTGTGCGCAAATGCAGGCATCGGACAGAAAAATTGCAGATTATTTTGGGAATAGTTGTAATCAATAAAATGCTGGCAATAGTGGCAACATTAGAGCCACGGATTGAATGGCAAAAAAGCAGGAAAGGCTGAACTGACGACCAGAGTCGGAGTCAGAGTCAGCTGATTCGGATCGGTTCGGTTCGAGTCTGTCATGTGCTCTGAGTCTGACGACTCGGCTCTGCTCTGCGCTCAGAGTCTGACAGCGATTCGCTTCCTCTTTAGCATTAGAAGCGGTGCAAGCATTGCAACCGCTCGACAATAAACTAGTTATTCAGTTTGTCTTTAATTTGTGGCATGAATTGAGTTCTCATTTGTCGCACAGACAGGCGAAGGGAAGGGAAGGCCAACATATTTGATAGACTTTGTAAGCAACGAAACTCAACTATTTTTAGTGCCGATTCCTATTCCTATTGGTATTGCTGTAGATTCTGCCGGAATCAAAACAAAAGCCAAGAGTAGTTGACAGCAGTGGCGCACACATTGGCGACGAACTCATCTGTTACTATGCGCTCCTTCTCTGGACAATCAATGCGTGAATAACACTGCTATACGTGAATGAGTTTTGCGGATAAATAGCAGAACGAGTGGCAAAACATCTGCATATATACACATAACTAACTAAATGCATAAAATACACAAAAATATCAAAAGAAATAATAATAATAATAATAAAGTGGTGGCGAAAAAGGCAAATAATGTACACATTTATCCTTTTATTCGTATTTCTCGGTATGTTTGGCCCTTAAATGTCTAATTCAATAGACATATCGCGAGTCCGACAGCAACTCAATAGTGCATTACATACAAAGCTATCGTTTTAGTTAAATAATGATAAATAAACTGTTTATAGACGACCGGTATTGACCGGGTATTAGACAAAAGACAACAAAAATTATGTTTTAATATATTTGCATAAAAGAGAGACCGATTGGCAGCTAAAACAATATTGACACTCAATCTAATGTTAAGTTCATTTCTATTGATTGTCGCAGCGATAGACCGATGGATACACCGCTACAGTCACTACACACCACTCGACTCATGCCATGCCATACACACACCGATAGTGTTGCACAGAATCGGCACTAAATTCTCGTATTAGACGTGGTTTTGCCGATTAAACAGAATGAATATTCAACGCCAATAACGACACTTCAATGCTGTCAGAGGAGAGATATCGTGAAAATTGTTGAATTTTATTGATGATTAAGAATAATTTTATTCAAAAATATAGGAAATTTCACTCTAATGCCAGACCGAGTATGGCTTCGCACACATACTCACACTCACACATCACATCACACATGACATTGAAGTCAAGGTATTATTTGATGTATTATTTAGATGTGATAATTAAAAATTTGATTAATAATAGTCGAGTTGTAATTTTATTTCTTTTCTCTGTTCAGCTAAAATAAAAATACCGGTAATAATAATTGTGTAGAGAATAGTTATGGTGAATGCCATGGCTCGTGAATGTATGGCATAATAGCCAATGGAAGTGTTTGGGCGATGTATTAAAGTAGCGCTGAAGGACAGCAACAAAATTCTCTGATATTAATAGCGTTTTCACTGAATTATGATTTTGTGGAAGTAATAGAAGTAATAGAGAAACTGTTTGCGAAACCATTGAAACACTACTACACAATCAGTGGTGGGTTTGGGATGACTTTGAGTCGATCTGAACAACAGCTGCGAAGTCAGAGCTGAGAGGAAGGCCGAAGCCGGCAGAGGTTGACCTCGAGTAGTGTTTGCCGGCTCTCCGGTTTGTCGACAAGTCTTACACTACATATGAAACGCTATCATAACTGGTATTCCGGAGGCAATGCCAAACAACATTGAAAGCAAGATCTTAAGGACGCTCTCCTGAGTCGTGTTGTGTTGTGCTGTGCGGCACAGCTCTGTCTATATGGCGATCGCACGTCAGGCCCACCGCTCAAGACATCTGACGGGCGTCGCCCACCGTTGTAGCCGACATAATCAGCCCGGAGTGTGCAGTGTTAGCCCTACTTCGTGTTCGGATGCCGAACAAGTGGTATATCAGGTTCGCCTTGAGATGAGGTGCCACAGAGTGTCCAACAGAATGCTACGGCTTTGGTACGGCTCTCCAGCTCTGGGCTCAACAATGAGAGATGAGAAGACAGGGCTCACAAACATATTGAGTCTACTTTGAGGCCACGACAGACGCGACACAATGAGCCGAGCGAGTGATCACTGGTCACTAATCTCTCATCGGATGTATTGCATCAATCGCACTGTTATCTGGCAGAAAGTTCCTTTCGATTGCATCATATCATCGATACTTATGATTTAATTTGATTAATTAACGAGCTCGATTACGAGTCCTGCTAATTGCCGGCTGGCAACACTGCTGCGCAACACAGTTTCTGCTTAACCAGGGATGGCCAACCTCGAGCATACCCAGGGTTCCAGAGAGGAGATGGCGAGCAATTTTCCGTCAAATTTGTTAGGAGGACATAAATCCAATTTCAATCCGGTTTAAATTGCCGAAAATGGCCGCCGCGCACCCAAATAAGCTGGCTCTTGCTCAGGGAAATTTTCTCCGACAGGGACTTTTGGTCTGATCGTATGCTCTCAGCTGGAGATAGCCCTTAAAGTCTTCTTTGTTCGATCTGGCTAAGTGTCGAGTCAAGTATATTCACAAACACGGCTTTAATCAACGCTGTAATTGATAGGCCTTTTAAAGGGACAATCAATGAGAGCTGATAATTCGAATTTAAAGGTCTAGGTTATAGAAATTTTGAGTAAATAGCCTTAATTATATAATTAAGTTGTTGACCATAATTAGCCGAATGGAACTTAACAATAGACTCAACCCGATTATGGTATCACTGGACTCGGCTGCAAGACTCGGGTTTAAGCTATCTTCAAGCCGTGCCTATGGCTAACAATGGCCAGACGAGGGCCAGGCCAGGGCCAGTGCCATGCTCAGTTGCCGCAGACGAGCATAGATGGCTCAGGCTCGTCTCTTTGTTTTGGTTGGTAACTGGGTTTGCCATCAGAACAAAACCGTTGACCGACGCAATGAACTTGCAAATGTTGGTGATAATGTCAGTGGTAGACTTGCAAGTTCATTCAGTCTGTCAATCAATGGATTGGTTCCGATGAGACACTGACTTACAAATCAAAACAAAACAAAAACAAATGGCCAACAATTGACTGCATTGGGTCTGAGTCTGGCTCTGAAGCCAATAGCAAAGGACTGGTCCCTCAATCCGATAGTCTCACGGCTTCGGCACTAATGGCCACTTCGATAGTTAATCCAGTCAACAGTTAATTGCAATTAAACGGCAATCAAGCGAATGGTATAATGTATGGTATGGTATGTGTTGTTTACCTTTAGACGAGGGATTCAATGGTAGCGTTGAGTGGCAAACAGTACAACACTATAACAGTGAGTGAGTGAAGCAGACAAACAGCTGAGACGGTGTTCGCCGCTGAGAGCGAGACAGAGAAATAAACCCAAAACTTGTTTCACGACTACAGCGCTCCCAACCAGTCCTCAGTTGGTGTCGTCCACACAAGACGTGTCGCGCAAGTGCTGCTCGTGTTGTGCTCGGCTACAGTAAATGCCCTCTAAGTGAATGAGATCGGCACAGATAGTTTGGCTAAATTTAGGTGCAATTAGTATTTATGCAGATTGCAGATTGAAGATGACTTTCAAACACTTAGAGCACATTTTCTACCACAATAGTTACCAATACTCAGTTGATGGTCCAATTCTTTAATTAATGATGCAAAATATTTAAAATTTAATATCCTGGTAAGATTCCTCATTATTCATGAATATTTTGTTCAAATTCTGGTAAATACTGATTTGAAAATATGCAGTTCAATACATTGTTTGAATGGTTTGATCAGCCAATTATTTTGTATGCACTATGCAGATAGAGGATATGCATTTATCTCCCATAGGTTAACATTGGTGTTTTACTACAACTCTTTTGGTGAAGAAAATGGAGAGAGAAATGCTCAGTGATTATCGATGTAGCAGTGATACACGTATTAGATGGCATACATTGTGCAACTATTATCTCTGGTCGAGCCAACTGTGCGTCAATGCACTCGTCAATAGTAGGGGTGCTCTGCTGTCAAAACTACAATCGCTGTTCAATTAGATAATAGAGTTAACTCGAGACCATTAAACCCATTTTTAATCTGCAATCAATTGATGAGAGCCGCGACAGCACTCGGCAAATGTCGCGCTCACAGTAGCACACAATGATCGAGGCCTTCAATATATTACAGCAGTAGTGATACTATAAGTTAGGACAAACAAATTCAAGGTTTTGTCATTACGTCTCAATGGAGTCCTGGTTTGGGTTAACTGACTGACAAATTAAAGCAAAATAAGTGCTCACATCTGCGAATGTCATATCCTTTACATTACATTACGTCAGTGCAGAGATAGAGATATATAATATATAATACGACACTCAATATTGAGTTAATCGCTTTTATCTCTCACTCCAACTATATTTTTCATTAAAATTTATTTCTCGATAAACAACAAAAACATATTCTGACATAACTGTAGAGCTATGGCTATGGCTATGGCTATAGCTATGGCTCGCGTAAACAGAGCACTACTCATGTCATGTCTCCCCTATATATCCCTCTCCTCTCCTCTCCACTGCCATCCTCTGCCAGCTCTCCCTCTCCTCTCTGTTCTCTGTTCTCTTCCTCGACTTTGTGTTTACATCGGTTCCATCGGTGGCGATCACTCCCGACTCAATTTGGCGAACGCCGGCTCACAGCACAGCACAACACCGTAACCGACGATCTGGTGCTCAACGCAAACACATTTTAACGGAATTACTCCACCATAGCTAGCATTGCAATATTGTGTCCTGTCCTGTCCTGTCCTTGTACCATTATTGAGCACTACATGCATCCATAGCAGCATCTCCTCACAAGACTTCTTTCTTTCTTTCTTGCTTTCTTGTTGGCATGATTCACATGTTTTTACTAGATATGCTATTTTCAAAGCAAATTATCTGCCTCAAATCTGTCAAATCAGCCTCAGCTTGGTGGAAATGGTAGTGTTTGATTAGCAGAGTGTTGAGGCGATTCATTGTTGTCGAGTCGAGTCGAGCCCAGCAGAGTCGAGGTGTGGTGTAGAGCCCAGAGCCGAGTGTTGGACTGGCTTTGGTGTATCGCTATCGCTATCCTCGGCTAAGTTAGCACTACTAAGGCCTGACAGTGAGGTCTCGTTCTGTGGATCTCTTTTTATATGCAGTGCAGTTGTGATCACTGTTTGGCACAACTATTGTATAATTGCCTGAAAGGCCTACAAAAGCATTCATTGGCCTCAAAGCGAACAGTTGTGCACTTTTGGTCAAACACTTGAGCCAAAGACCAGATCTGTGTGTAAACGCAAAAATGCAATTAAGAACCCATTTTTGGTCCTAATTCTGGATTAACTCGATTGGAGCTGTGCTTCACATTCAGATTCAGCTATTCTTGCAATGCATTAGTCATACAGTAGTGCAGTGTTGGTCGCAATCATAAACTGAAAGCCAAGACATTGACAGAGACAGAGCCAACAGAGTTATGCTGTGCTCTGCTGTGGCTCTGGTGTTGGCCATAGAGCCGGTCAGAGTCTCAGAGGCAGAGCCCAGACACTGCACAAACTTGACAACAGATTCGCTAATATTCAGCGAAAATCTATTCCTTTTGAGTGCATATAAGAAACGCTCATTTATTCGGTCGGCACTGGCGCTCAAGTATTGACTAGACTTCCGAGAAAAAAGTCGAAAATCGATTTACTTAGCAGTAGTGAGAAATTCAATGCATTCTGTGTTGGCTACGGCTGTAGTGGACTGGCATTAGCCGAATGGCTCGTCTGCGGTCGTCCCCCGCTAACACATACCGAGGCATTAATTCGTTTTACACTTAGGTTTGGCTCTCTTTCAATATGTAATAACGTTTAGCTGACGAGTCGGTGATACCGGCCATACCTTTGGCTCGTCTATGGCTGACCTTTGGCTATGTGTAACAAAAACAGTATATAATGTGATGGAGAAAATGATGCTCGACTATAGTGGGCTATAGTGGCTATAGTTCACGAAATTCAGACATAAATCACTTATTGATGGCTAATACCGGAGTCACGAACCGATTCCTCTATTATAATAATACCATTAGTGCCAACCTTTTAGCTATTTTTCTCTCATTTACTCTCCTCTTATCGATTCACTACTTTTTGCTTTTTTAAAAATTCACTTCAATTTATTCCTAACTTATATATGGTTTGTGTTTCTCTGAATATTGCTTTTTGTGTATATAATTAATCGCATTTCAACCGGAATTCAATTCTCTGCCACACATTTCCCACTTTTGATCGTACGTCAGACACAAGTCTTCAGTCGAAATGGCTATAAAAAGATATAAAACTCCTTTCAAATGCGTTTTCGACTTACAGTTAATCTAATCTTCAAATTCAATTTTTATGAATTTAATTTTTTTGAAACTAATTAATGATAAAAAGCATTTGAAGTTTTATTTTTATGTTCTCTTATTTTTATGATTGAAGGATGTCTTTTGAGATAAAGGGCCGTTTTTGCAGAGACCACTTCACTTTTGTGTGCAGATACGACTATACGACCAAGGCGAACTTGGTCGTCACTTGGCTCACTTGGCTTGACTGGGCTGAGTCCAGTGCAGTGCACAGCAAAGCCTGTTTCCTAGCGGCTCACACACGCCCTACCCATGAGACACACCGGCGAGACTCCAACAAACGCACAGATAAAGCAAATAAGAAATTTTAATTTAATTAGGAATTAAAAATTTAGAGCCGTTTGACCGGAATGGAGCCCAAACTCAATTAATTTGGCAATTGGTGTGTCTGTGCAGTGCAACGCAATGCTATCTGAAGTGCTATGCTGGTGGATGGCCTGGCACATTGCACCATGCACCACTCTTTGCCTGTGCAATGCCCTGTTCGGAGCTCACGGCTCAGTGATCAGTGATCTGCGCTCACGTGCGTCGATAGGATCTGAGCACCGGTTGCCGCACATCATAAGTGATGTGCTCGTGGTTGGGGAGCTCCGACTGATTTGCATTTGGATTTATTGTGTCAGAGGCCCGGTCAGGGCGAATGTGGATCGGGTGGCGGCGGAGCGGTGGAGTGGTTGGAGTGTTCCCACGCCTCAGCTATGCAGTGGCGCACTAACACCCTGAGCATCGCTCGACAGCTTGAGTTGGCCTTTCAGTTCTCGATTTTATTTGTTATTTCTCTTAACAGAAGGAATTAAGTTAAGAATAGGACAAAAATGGAAATAATTCAACAATTTTTATAAAAGAATTCCTTCAGAGAAAACTCTGAGTTCTATCTCGTCATCAATTTTTTACTTATTCTTTTCGGATGTATTTTATCAGAAAATTTTCTTCGAAGAAAAAACATTGTAAGCAAAGAAAGTGAACAAATTTTTGTGCGAATAAAAACAGTTTACCAGAGAATAAAAATGATAATAAAAGGCGAACGAAAGTGAAGTGAAGTTTTGGCTCATTTTGAAAGAGAAGAAAACGAAACGAAATGAAATTATTTGTGAAAATAGAGGACTAAAGGACTCAACGAAATACTAAAACATTCTCTTTTGACGTTAAAAATTAAGAAAAACATTCGAAAATATATTAATATTTCCTGCAATTAAAGTTATCGTCGACAGAATCAAAATTAATTGCCTTGCTTGTTTACTGAAATGCTCACAATTAATTCTAACCAATTATTCGACATATTTTTTTAAAACAAGCAAATAGTGTTCAGTGAGTCAAAGACGCGCAGACATTAGCCAAGGGTTTAGACATTATTATTGTCACACATTTTTCACTTTAATGTTAGTCGAGATGTGAGTCGAGACCTAATTAATCAGTTGACAACGAGATAGAAATTAAGTTTCGGCCGCCGTTGTGGTGGCCATCGACGGCACTCACTTATCGCCTGACCGGCTGACCAGTGCTGACCGACTGTGCTGGCGTGCAATCGGACACGAATGCATTGCTCAAACCAATGATCCGAACGACAGTTTGGCACAAATCGCTGAAATTGCAAGCCTTTGCGGTTCTATTGGAAGTGTTGGATGTGTTGGATGTGTTGGCACTGCAGTCCGGACTGACGGTAACCCAAGCCTGGGATCGAAGGCGATAAATCATCAATGCTACATTAAGCGCTTTCTCTTTGCATAAAAAGCTAGATCCTTTGCCAATAATAAGAACATTAGCCATTGGCAGAGTTGACTATAACTCGACTATAATTTCGAGTGTGATCGCAATTGTCGACAATTGTCCCCCTTTTCTCCGAAAGCCATTCTTCAGCTACAATACAGTCTTAGCCTTTAGTAAGGCTTTGCTGAGCACTCAGTACTGGACCAGAAGTGAGTCGAGCCCTGCGTTTAACGTGTCGTGACTTAAGACAATTTTTAACTTTGCCTTTCATATAGTTTTCACAAAAAATAAGTAATAAAAATAATTAGAGTTTTTGTTTTTGTTCTTTTATCTTAAGTCTTGGTCTCTGAAGCCAAAGCCAAAGCCAACGCTTCCTTTTATTTATAAATCTCTCAAATTATTCAAATTAATTAAAATTTTGATGAAAATTATCAAAACTTCTGTTTAACTAAAGAAGAAATTATTATTAATTGCGTTCGGATTCATGCGATTCATGCGAAGCGTCAGAGAAAAGCGATTATTTGTCTTTAAATCGAGAATAAAAGGATTTTTAATGTGTTTTTGTTTTTTGAAAAATCAAGAAAAATGAATAATTTGTTATCGAATTTCTTTCGGCAAACAATTGTTGTTTTATGAATATAATTAATTTTAATCATCGTCTTTAAGTCTTCAATAAGTCTAACGAATAAATATAAGACTAATTAATTGTGTAAAACAATACGACGTCTTATTATCTCTAATATAATAAATATTTCTTTTGACTAATTAGTGAATAAATGACTAAAAGTAACCGAATCTCCGATCAGAAGATTTCGTTTCCCTTTCTTATGAATTATTCAACTTTTATCTCATTTTTGTGAATCCAATCGTCGAATAAGACTGTATTTAAATGGCTTTTATTAGAAGAACTTTTTAGAAGTGAAATAAAAGTTTTTGGTCTAATCTTAGTCTCGAATCGGTGGCCGACGTCTTGGTCTCTGAAATGAGTGAAATGAGGACACAATAACAGTGGAGATGAATATCTGCATAAACTGTTGGCTGAAATGCTTATGAAAAATGATTGCAATTAATCATTGGTTATAAATGTTTGCGATTGTAATAAATATCTGTTCATCTGATTGAACCAAATTAGATAATTAATTGGGCGGCCAATGGGCGCATCGTTGGCTAATGACCAAGATAGTGCACCTTAATTGGCAATGGGAGGGCTGATTGAGTCAATCTGGTGTCAGCCGATCAGCGCTGGGCTATAATGAGGTTAAAAAGGCTTTTATTTCAATTTTCATTGCATTGATCGCCAGTTTTGCTCATAAATAGTCGACTAATTCTGCCTAAAGTTTGCGTTCGTATCGTTCGTATCAATCGTAGCCTTACTTCGTCTTCGGACCAGAAATTATCTCTAAAATAGTTGCGCATCTAATTTGGAAATTATCCAAACATTAGCCTAAAGTCGAGCCTTAATTGACTGATTTCCAAACCAAATAAACTTGATCCTTTCAAAAGTGAGCCAAAAACACTTTGTAATTAATTGCATTGAATTGATCTAAAGTCCAATTCTGTGATACTCACTGACAGTATTCATGAGATCGGCTCAACTCAGCACAAGTTTGTGTAATCACCAGAATATCCGCTCATTTGGACACAGATTTACAATTTCCTCGATAAGGCTTACATCGATAGACAGATAATTGATTGAAATTAATACAATTTATCGGTGAATGCGTTCAAAACATTCAATTAGTTATTGAATAAAACATTTAATTTTGCGTTAAGTCGTGATAAACATTACAATCGATTCTGTTTTTCGACTCTTTTCCGCGAGTTTTTCAATTTTATTGCCGGCGATGGGAATACCAAATGTGAGAGAGTGTCGAAGCGAGTGTCCAATGGTTGTCCAACTGAGCTCATTTGCGCTCAGATGGACAATGAGCTAGGTTAGGTTTGGATAGGTTTGGCTCGTATGCCATCCACTCATTTCCATTTGTGTATTGAAACGGCTTCTAAAGAGCAAATTATTTGTCATTTCTATAGATTTCCTTTTGAAGCGCTTTTGAACACTAATTAACTTAAATCTAATAAAAAGATATTAATATAATTGAATTTCACTGACATTTCATTTTAAATTTCATTTTATGAACGAAGTTAATTTGCATGGAGAGAGAGAGAGAGAGAGAGAGAGAGA
>JAQGBE010000008.1:0-49816 GCA_034698225.1 Scheloribates latipes | reverse complement strand
TGAGTTGGAATATTCCAGTGTCTCAATCAAATTGAATCGATTTGTTTCCAATAGCAATATAGTTGTTAGACCTCTAATAATTTGCGCCAATACTGTGGCTTTCAAAAAATGCTGGTTTGTCCGATACTAGGTCTGAAGTTTTCCTTAAATAATACTCTGCTTTCAAAACGTGACTTAAAGTAATGAATGTTTTGACAAAATAAGAAACAGACGGAAACTGTACGGAACAGAAACATTTGTATTGTAAATTGTAAACAGGATTTCACCCCTTTTTCAAGTGTCACAGCGAATGGTCGGACAAAAGTGACAAAGGGCTCGACCTCTGATTTATTGGTCTTCGAGTGGCAAATACCTCGAGTCTAGAGTCTAGACGGGACTGAAAAACATCCAAAGGTATGCAAATCAATGGCACTCACCTTAAACGCGGTGACCGACAGAAAGCACATCTGAAGCACCAGAATAGCTATCAATAGCTGAAGCGCTGGAACTCTGTTCGACATTCTTCTAATTTATATATCAGTTGTCTTCGTATAAACAAATTGTTGTTCACAAGTGAACATAAATTTTCATTTCACACCAGAATATATGAATTTAGCGATGCGTTTGTGTCACACATTGGGTCCGCCGATCGACACAACACTCGCCGATTGAGAAAACTTTTTACTTAAAACTAGTCTTCGTTTGCGATAAACTTATGCCAAACCAAAGCGTTTCTTCACTCAGTGCTCACAAACGGTATTCCAGTATTCGCTTCACAATTCTATAGAGTTTGCGCTCATATTCGCTAACATAATGTCTATTGATTCGCGACTTAAGGAAAATGAGTGACAAAAAGTGATTCTTTTTATCTCAAACTTTTAGAAACAATACTTAAGGAAAACCAACATTGGATTTGAATTTTCAATTATAGGTACGAATAGTTTGTCTGACGGCTCGGAGCAGACAAATCACGAGACAAGCCTTGAGTTAGAGGCAGGCAATCGGTTGTCATCGAAATCGGTTGATATCTGACAGAAATATATTGATATCAAAAACGCCAATCTCTGACCTGAAACGTGTCTGATCTCGATATTGATTTATTATTAGATAATTACCTCAATTATCACTAAATTCATTAAAAACTGATTTTATTGCGAACTTGAATTCAGATTCCTTGCTAATGAAACGGCATTTAATTAGTGTCTCAATTAGCATGCAATACACACCACCAGTTGTAGCGATATTATGTCAAGTTTACGATAAAAACAAGATGTAAAATCACTTTTTGCATGAATTTCATGGCTCAAAACTATTCGGGGATAACTCAAAAAATGAAATATTCAGTCGTTTATCACAAAACTATATGTCATTTGCAATTTTATTATACTTATCGGAATAAATTTAGATACTTGGCTATGCAGATGCACTGTCAGTGAGCAATGCAAGCTGCATTGCATTGCATTAGCAAGGTGGTACTGCCTGTCCTTCTCTAGTCCTCATCTGTCGGTGCCGTCGCTGACTATATCTCCGCCTCTGATTGCCAGCCATTAATTGGTTTTGTTTGTGTCGAAGACCGCATCCAATGGTGTAATAAGTGATTAGTCTTTCAATTGTTTGTTTGTTTTCGATATTATTCTTATTTATATCGACGATAAGACAATCGGTAGTAAAAGCGCATCAATTGGTTGCCAAACGTTTCCTTATTCTCGAGATAACTAAACAATTGTTTTATTTTTAGCCAGAATTCCGATTTAGAAGACAATTGAATGCAAACATTTGTCAAACCAATTCTTATTCATCAAAAATTTGCTGATTTTTCTCCAAAACTCAGAACTGAAAGCAATTTAGACATAAAATATTGAGTTTTTATCCTTTGATGTCTGTCTGTGATTAAGGCAATGATAGGACATATTTGGCACCGAAGACGCGACACTCATTCGAGTAACAAATGGTCTGTCGATCGCGAAACTGATGTCATCACTGATTCTCATTCGTTGTACACATTTGTCAATTGGCGACAATTTATTTACCTTTGCTTTCAATTATTTTGCACATTCTTTAGCATTGAATCAAAAAGTTTTACATATCGTTAGACAACAGACGAGTCTCACGAATGCCAACCAATAAATAACAGCCAATTCTGGTCAACAGTTCTGGGAATTAACGGAGAGAAAGGCCATTCTAGTGGCAGGACTCGAGTCGAGTGCACTGTTCAAACATGGCAATAAATCATTTTAGTATTGGTAATCTTTTCAATGGCAATATTTTATTCAATAATTTAACAGTCATTTGAAAAATAGTATTCTAAACGAGTGAAACGTCTGATAACTGCGAACAATAAATAATTTGATTCAATTATTTGGCTTTAATTATCATTTAAAAGGCTCTCAACTAATCTGTGAGCCTTTGAACGAGTGATCAATCAATGGAAAAATAAAATTCAATTCGTTTGCAAAAATAAAATTAAAAGACGAAAAACTCGACCCAAATATCCTTGGATTACATGCAATCGATTTTAAAAATACTAAAAATCAAAATATAATCAAATAATAAGTACGAGAAACCGATTGCGAGAGCAGATTGAAAATCAAAACAAATGTTTGGCAAAAATGTATTTTTAGGAATGATTTATAATCTCTTCGAACGTCTATTATAGTAACTAAATGTGTGTTTGATTTGAACTTTCATTCATTACTCTTAGTTAACGACAAAACCAAAACTTAAAATATCTTCAATTAAGACTAGCTATTGATGGATAAGAATTGTGGTAAAGGCATGACAGACAGCACTCGAGGATCGCCAGTCGTAGTCGTAGTCTCACAACCCTTTACTCGATCACTACTTGAGAGCTCTTGGCTTTGCGACAGACATCCAAACCAGTCGTTTGAGCCAATTATAAGCCAAGGCATCCCTCAAACGAAACCTCCCTTTCGTAACGTCTTCATAAGGGATAAGTCCGAGACTTCACTTCTATCACAGGTTTTCGGTGGCATTTGAATCGAAAGCGAATTCGGTCTCGAAGTCGGAGTCGGCTTCGGTTTAAGTGACAGCGAATTGCACTTAAATATTATGCCCGAACCGGAGCCCATACCCAGAAGGGACGACATTCCACCCAAACCTTTCTCCGAACAATTGGTTGCATTGACCGAATGTTTGGGACCGGAATGTTCTGGAGATTTGGAACCACTCGCTGTCTGGTTATTATTGCATGGATTCAATCGCGCAGTTTTTGTCTCGCAATCAGACGGAAGATCTGTTTTCACAATTTTAGTGTTGGAATCACCTGAAAGTTGACGACATTTTTAACAATAAGTAATTTAATCGAGTAAATGATAATAATAAGTATACCTAATATCAATGCTTCCAAACCGAGCGAATCACCTTTGAAAATGCATTTGTCTGTTCGCGCCTCCTATCAAAACAATCATAAGTTAGTCATTTGGTAATAAATCGATCATTAGTTCCAATTGTCTTACGTTGAGTGCCGGCGCTGTCGTCAATGTCTCACTTTGAGAGGTAAGGACGAGACAAGTGCTGACGATCGGTGAGTCCCTTCCGGTCGAGAGCTGTACTTTTGAAAAGCTTGGGGTAACTGAAGTCGATTCAGTCGTTTGTGACAATGAAGTGGTTGTGTAAGTGAAGATGGATTTAGTGGTAACTGAGTTCAATTGACCGCTGATCACAGGGCCGGCGATAGTGGCGTCGATCCCTTGTTTGGTTACTTTCGCAGTGAAATCGAGTAATTCTTTATTCAAATCTTTGACTGCTTTGTTGGGAACGCCCGGAAGGTTTTCGAGAATCACTCCCAAGTGAGGAGTCGCTAGTTTTTGCCACTGCCTCAAAGTGGCCGAACCCTCCAGAGGCTTAACGATCCGGAGTTTGTCCGGCAATAGATAGAAGTTTTTGTTTTGTGCGAAGTTTATCATTGGTTGCGGATTATTGTATCGATAGTAAAACGATTCGCCCGACAGGACAGAGTCGGGGCTATAGCAGCGCAGGTCGTCTTTGTTGTTAAGGCTCTTCTTCTTGGGCTGCCTGTTGTCGACCGCAAAGTTAGAACCCAATGATAGCGGCTCTTCAGAGCCATCGCTTCCAAGAGTTGATTCTATTTCGGAAGCGAGTGATTCCGAGTAAGGCATAAACGTGTAATGACTGGACTGAATGCGAGATCTCTTTTTGAATTCAGTTTGCAATTCATGAAAAGCGGCCAAAAGTGTTCCGTATTTCTCCTTGATTTCGATCAATTCGAGTGACAATTCGTTTTGACATTCTTGAGACACCTGAAGAGCGTTCTGAAGCGATTCGTTCTCAGCCGCCAGTTCTTTAGCCTTGCGCTGAAGTTCGACCACTTGTGAGATGAGATTTGTGATCTCTTCTTGTTGTCGAACGTTGTCCTCATTCTTGCGACCGACCTCTTCCTGGAAGTTGAGTATCTGAAGATTGGCCTCCGCTATGATCGCAAGGAATGGGGTTAACAATCAATAATCGACAACTCATCGATCTCTCATCGAGGACTAACTCAATTGTTTGGCGCAGTCCTGAATCAACTGAAGCTCTTTCTTCTCCTCCAACTCGATATCATTGGCTCTGGTCATGGCCTCGCATTTCATCCGAAGGTTCTCTTCCTCCAAGTTATTGACCCTCTTATGGAGTTCCTCCCAATTGGCCAGAATAGAGGTCCTCTCGTCGGACACCTGTTCCTCGGCCTCCGTCTCGATGTCATGTTCCTCGATGTCGGCACAATAGACTTGCAACAAACCATTTTTCATCGACAGTTCATGTTTCAGTTGAATAACCTAATCGTCACATATTATGCATGAATACTGAGATAAATTGATTGAGGTAACGAGATGTATGCCAAAAACAATTATGGATCCAGTCCAAATAATATCGCTATGATTAATTGGCATAATTAACTAGCAAATAGTGCAGTAACTTTGGCTTCGCTTAATCTGCAGCCAAGAGTACTGCAGCAATAAAAATAAGTAGCGATCACTGTTTGCTCAGTCAATTAACTCGATGATAGTCTGTCGCCAATCAAGATATGACTGCACTCTCGGACTCGGATTGACATTTAAGGCATACATGAAATCAGAAATTAGTGGAAGCAAAACAAAATTAGAGACAAACCCTTTCACTGGCGTTAATTACTTCGAACTTAAGTTTCTCGACCTAAACATCAAAACAAAAAACATGCAAAAAATCAAAAACAAAATTCACAAAATTCAATGTCGGCTTCAATCTTATAGCACAACTCAGACGAACAACATTTTGAAGACTTCTTTGTTATCGCAAGTATATTATTTAAGTGAGGCTTATCTCCGGATAATTTCCAATGAAAATAAACACAACCTTGTTGTTAGTCTAAAAATACACTATAAAACTGAAGCACTAGATTAACTTGGTTAGGCAAACATGTAATGTTAGTTGAATAGCGAGCAAAAAGTTTATTCAGAACTGACCGATTCGCTCGAAGCCGTCAAATCTGCTTCAAGTTCTTCATTACGCGTCGTTAGGATTTGGTTTTGTTCGAGCAGTGACTGTCCTATTCTGGCCGCTAATTCCAAGTCTCGTTCTTTCTGTAGTTGCAAATGCAAGAGTACATTGAGATAAGATAACGAGATGAGAAAAGCAAGACGCGTTACTTCTTCTAACAGTTTGGTCACGACTTCGATGTCATTATAAGTTTTTGTCATTTGGCTCAACCTTTCAGACGACAGAACCAGATATTTGAGGGTTTCGTTGAGTGTTTCAGGACTTAAGTCAATGTCAGTGTCGGCGTCTAATACTGGGGTTTTGATATACCAATCATTATTGTCATAACCTAAGAGACGATAGATTTATTATATGTGCGATGAAATGGCAGTCCTATTCAAGTGTTAATCAATCAGTTAATCGGTCACTCATTACCTGAGAATTGTGTAATAGTGTCGTAACGAAGTCGGTAGCGCGGGATCTGCTCCTCGACCAGAGTCAACAGTTCCACTTCGTCGCCAACTCTATTGTTACAAATGTCTGCAACGAATTTAGACATAAAACGGTTTATTGTTTATTACATTATGGCTGGCATTGAATTGAATGATCTCGAGTTAACGTTAAATATCAAAAGTTCTTGATATTGGGTTATTCAGGCTTTAAATGAATTGTTTTCTGATTTTAATAATCGACAATTCGTTTATAGCGATAGCAAAAAAGTTAAGATAACTGTGAAAACAACTCAAGAATGCAATAAAGGCCGCGAAGAAAGGATATGATTAGACGTGATGTCAGTGATAATCGGTGTCGCGTTTAAGCACTAAATCAATTGCAAGTCTTTGCGATCGCAGTAACAATACTTTCAATACTATTAATTCAGTGAATGTCTGGTTGAGTGCAAGTCATAAAACGAAAGGTCTTTGAATTGAATTCAAATTATACACATTTGGAGTCAATCAAAGTGAAAGCAGACAATTGAATGACTGTTAGACCTGTTATTGTCGACGAGTGGCTCAATGTCTTTGGATTAGTCTTATTAATGGTGTGGCAATTGATGCAATCGCTCACCGCTGCCGACCACTGGCCACCACTGGTCTCCTCTTTTGTCGGGCAGTTGTCGGACAGAGCGCTATTGGATGACATGTATTGACCGCCAGATGTGTCGGCATTTCGTGTGGCGTCCAGTTTTACAATTAGTGTCAACTCATTGACGACAATTAGATTTTATTTGGTCTTCATGTGACTCACAACAGATCTTCTCTACTCTACTATCTCTTACTTCTCTTACTATCCGACTACTAATTAGTGATCAATGCTAACTAACTATTGCTCAACAGATGAGTGAATGAGATTTGGATCACACTTTATGTCAATCTAACATTTGATCGATAGAATTGAGGAAACAATTAAACAAAACGAGAAAACAGTTGTTAACTCTAAACAATCACAATTAGCCCAATGTTTTGGTTCGCATTGCAGTGAATGCCCCCTTCAATGCATACAATGCTTCAACTCTTCTCAACACTTCTACCGATCGCTGTACAGATCGCTATACAAAACAAATGCAAAGCAGTACAGGTATCCCAACATATGCGGCAACACAGGAGACTGGCGTTGACTTACTCACCATAAATATCGTTTCGATGCAATCAACAACTTCTGGGTGTCTTTGGAATCATCGCTGGCACTGACAGTGACACTAAAGCACCAAGATGCATGTATAATTCAATAGGGATCGGCGCCAAAATGATGGACAGATTGACAGATTTGTTAAGTGTCTGTTAGGCCAGTGACGAGAGACGTAAACCACTGATCAATCAGTTTGAATGCGATAATCTCTGATCATTACATAACTATAACTATGTTTCTAACATTGCTAACACAAATCTAACGATTGTTCGACATTTCGAGTAATCAATTGAACGAACTCGAGATGAAAACCAAATAAAACATTTTTGAGTACAATTGTTCTAATGATTCACCACTGGATAAATACATCGTTTCGTAACACTAATTGAGTCCGATTTCAAGGACCAGATTCAAGGCAGTCGTACATCGCAAGGCAGTTGTATATCGATTTTGCTGTTTTGCATTCGCAGGTAAAGTTAGATACGATTAGACTCACATCACAGCACAACAAATGAGTGATCCAATAGATCTAATAAAAATTAGGTCTAATAAAACTTTTTATCAGCTGAACATGCGGCTTAACCACTAATCGAATTGAGCCACAGACTTTTTATCAAGATAATTATTATTATGAGAACCGCAGTGAACAATTTTCCAAAAATAAATCGGATGACCGAAAATCACTGAATCGGAAAATAAGTTTTTAGACCACAATTGTGGAAATTAATAATAATTTCAGGCATAAGTCAAATAATAGTTTTACCAATAAATTGTTTGCAATTTTTAACAATTTTTATTACATTTTTACAAAAAAGGAAACTTCAGAATCACAATGTTTGGCGAATTGCCTAGATAGCTCGCATTTTCATCAAAGGACAGCCAGTAAATGACAATTAGTGAATGATGTTTACGATAACATCTGACCGGAAGTGACTCCAAGTGAGACCAGTTTCGACTCAATTGTTCACTAAATTCAATTCAATTCAATTCTTTAGCGATTGTCTGATCCGACAAATCCAAAGACGAGTGAATCGATTGAAGTTTGAGTAAAATGTCATTTATTGTCAAACCTTGAATGAAAACATTGAAAAGAGTTTGAACTGATTGTGATTTTAATTGTGTTTATGATTAGATTTATAAATAGTTTTCAGTTTATATACAATCAGCGAACTAATGGACAACAAACCGACGGCCGATCGCATCGTTAGTCGACTGAACGGACAAAATGAGTGATATTTGTGTCGTTTGTTCGCCGGTCTTAAGACTCGACTCATGAAATGGTTTTCACATTTTAGTTAAATTGATTTAATTGACTTTTGGCCACAATTGCGTGACTTGAAAGCCGCCGACTGTTTGTTGTCTTCACTCGCATCTGTCTATCAGTTGATAATTTGTTGTGTCGGACGAGAAGGTTGTCTAATATACTAGAAATGATAGCTTTATCGCGAAAAATCAAAGAAAAGAAATCCGAAGAGAATAACAATCAACGGCAGAGACCACAGATCAGAGACGCTCTTCTTCTCAAAGGTATGTCAAACACGTGAAGGCCAGACCTGACTAACACGAAGACTGGATCTGATTGCGAGCAGAGGTGCAGGAAATGGAGCGGCAAATGCCTGACTCGTGTTCAGTGATATTTCCAGATTCTAACGAATTATATCGCTTTGAACTCCACATAACGCCCGGCGAAGACTGCTTTTGGTCGGGCGGAAGGTTTCGGTTCGTCATCGAAGTGCCTCTGGAGTACAACATTATGGTAGGCATTGATACACTGCTTGCGATCTGTTAACCGATTGACGTCCGTTGAAAGCCGCCTCTGGCCAAGTGTCTGACCCGCATATGGCATCCGAACATCTCAGAGGACGGAGACATTTGTCTCAGTCTTCTGAGGGAGAGCTCCATCGACGGCATGGGATGGGCGCCCACCAGAACACTCAAAGACGTGGTTTGGGGCCTCAACTCGCTCTTCAATGTATGTCTTTATTCATTTGACAGTCAATTCAGTGATAATTAAATGCAATTGATTTGGATTTGATTCAGGATTTACTCAATTTCGAGGACCCGCTCAACGACGAGGCGGCCAACCATTACCTGAGGGATAGGGAGGGCTTTCACAACAAAGTCAAAGATTATATACAAAAATATGCAAAGTCTTAGTCTTCTGACAATATTTATAACTTAAAATAATTTTTCAATTAAATTAAAGATCAACTTTTGATCGACTGATCCGATGACCGCATCTATTCGAGCGAATGCGTTGCGATCTCATTGAGTTCCACTCTCTCGAAGTCCATTTCCCGCTCGTAAAAGGCCAGTAATGCCAAGAATATGACCGACAGAACAATGCCTATGTTCTGCAGCGCCACAATCTGAAGCATACTTCGGACCCCCTTTCGGGAGGCGTTGTCCATCGACCGGTTCATCGCTCGCATCACATCCACTAAAGCCATGTATAGGAAAAATCCGCCTAAAATTGCAAAAAGAATTGGTTGAGTTTTAAAAATGAGGCGAACTCCGTCCAGCAATACCCCATACCAGCAAGGGCAAATATGTAAGGCGACGCATCCTCAGCCTCGTCGCCCAGAAAAATGCCGAGAGCCAGGCCTGGGTAACAGGCACAGGCACAGAGTAGTATCCAAAGAAAACTTTGTTTCATTTTCATTCCGGCCCTAATAAGTACGGCAAAAGTGCCCAAACGGTGCGCCACTTCTTCCAACATAACCGCAACCGATATACTAATTCCGGCCAAAATATTGCGATCAAATGCGGCCCCCATTGACAGGCCGTCAATGAAGTTGAGCAAGGCATCGCCCAACACTATCATCCAGGCAACTGTGTCTATGTTGACAGTCGGCATAGAGTTTTGGTCGAATCGCTGACTGCGAACACCCGGCACGAAGTTCTCTTTGGATTGCATTTTCTTGATTGGATCGGGCTTTGAGACGCTCTCCGACATGAGTTGGCCGGACGGCGACATCACGTTGACAGTGGACATGCATTGCGCCAATTGCTCGCGCGTCGAGTTGATCACCGCTTCTCTTTGGATCATAGAATTCGAGCGATTCCTCTGATTCTCGACGGACTGGTTCTGCGGAACGTTATTCGCCGGCTGTTTGAGCGCCGATTTTGGCGTCAGTCCGGACAGTATATCCTTCTCGTCGTCTCGCGACCCAATCGACGGTCGCTTTCGCTTTCCTTTACTCTTCAGAGTCGTGAGAATCTTGAGGCACATCTCGATTATGTAGAAGAGATAAATGCCAACGAATATGAGGAATGTGTGCCAGAAGTAAATCCGATACTTGTCGTCGACGATGTCGAAGGCCTGTGGGAACAGATGAAGAATAGCACTGCCCTTAAAGACAGAACAAAATTAAACTGATATCACATTCTCTTTCATATCTACCGCCAGTCCGCCGACGGCGAGACCCTCGAACAGTGTCAAGATGATTCTTCTTGCATTCTTATTCAAGAAGGGCAATACAATTAGGCCTCCCATCGAGACCACTATCGAAAGGGTGACGAATAGGAGTCCGAACCCCCAAACCCTTTCGATCGAGGGCTCAACTAAAGTGAATTTCTGGTCTTCTTCTTCTTGGTCTGACTTCGCCGAACAGATGGGACGCGTCTGTTGGAAAAGAATGAGTGGACACAAGCGAGCGATGATCTGATGGAAGTCGATCGAAGACTTGGGCACTAAGTCGAGCATTTCTGGCGCCGACAGGCACTCCATGGAGACGACCTGGCACATCTCTCGCGTGTTGGGCTTCTTGCTGTACGAATATTGCTCGCATCCCAGGTCTCGGTCTTCCATCGGAAACATTCTTCGGCGAACACCTTTGAAGTGTTGAATATCATGGAAGTAATCCATGAGTCGACTGATCCGCTGCTCATTCATAACTACTTTATGGGTGGAATCAATGATTATATGTCCTCTCAATAAGACAAATCTGGTCATCCTTTCGATGTCCTTAATGTTGTTGAGGATGGGCTCCACAGCAGTCATATTGGTCTGTGTATCGTCAGTGACATCTTCGTCGTGATAGTCGGTGGCACTGATCAAAAGTGGAGACCTCTGAAGAATGAGACATAAGAAGAAAGACATAAAACGCATTCTCTTCAGCGAAAATCTTTCAGCACTCGTCTGAGTGAAGCGAATATTCTTAAATGGCTTTAAGTAGAGTCCAGACTCTAGAGTCGCACAAATGGGTAACTTTTGAGTGCTATTAATGAATGATTTGGATTTGTTTTAAGAGACAATTCGTGTTCAATAGAATCGTTTCAGAGATAACTGTTAAGAGAGACTACACTTGAAATTAAAACCTATTTTTGTTTATTTGTTTAATCACTGCTATTAGTGATTAGTGAAGAGATAGGAATGCAATCGAAACCATTGTCACTATTGGCGGAACCATTATAACCGCTTTTATTGTCTCAATGAGGTCCAAGTGTACAGAGCTTTGAAGAATTATTGTGAACACACAATCAGTTTGTTTTTGAATGCCTTTCAATACTTTTGTATCAAAATATGCATTGATTTGTATTTACATCGAGAATGAGAATAAACTTAACAACAAATCCATCACAGATTAGATAAGTCTTGTTATGCACAACAGAATGTTATATGATTTCAGTTGTCATCTAAACAATCGATAAATTACTGTAATTATCGTTGTCTACATTCAATTCGAAGAACCAAATATCGGTTAGAAAAATATTGATTAATATATTGATGATCACTGACCAGTGCCGATCAGTGCCATCATCTATACGTATATATCTATATAGCTATCAATCAATCAATTAAATCAAATCTTGTTTAAACCATTCAGAAAATGAATTTTTAAAATTTGTACAAAATATATATAACGATGGGATAGTTATCTCTGGTCTGAGGCCGAAGAGAGCCGTCGATCAGATATAGCGATCACTCGATAGACATCTCTTGGAAACCCGTTTCGATCAGTTTGTTCAGCGGCTTCTGAAGTGCGTTACCATCGCAGTGGACGACATTGTCTTCGCTGTCGTATCCGCTGTCCTGACGACTGCGTTCGCACTTACAGTCGCCGCCATTGTACTTGTTTTCGGAGGGATCACTGGTCTTGTCTTTTCTGGTCGAGTTCTTCCTATTCTTAGCTCTCTTCTGGTTCTTTAGTTTGCGACCCAATATACTAGAGTTGGGTCGGAATACAGTTTGGGAAATGCTATCACTGAAGCGAACATTCTTTTTGGGCTTTCTATCGCTGAAAAATTCGTCTTCACTGTCAACGTCTTCGACCGAATGCCAGAAGAGCGACAAAAGATCTAAATCGGGATCAATTGAGTCACAATTGGACTCCGAGACAGTTCTTCGGATCCAACTGTGAGAGTATTTTAGTATTCCTTTTGTCGAATCCTTAAGAAAATAAAATAAAAATAAATTTCTGAATCACTTGACTGAGTCCTGAATCAAGAATTACTTCGTTGACTGATTCCGATATCGTCCGCCGGGAGTACCGGACTTTGAATGACTGGTCTGTGTTGTGGTCCAAATCAGCGCTCGTTTGATCACAATCTTTGTTATCGTTGGCACCGCTTTGACTCTTACGATGGCTGTTTGGGTCGGAATCGTCGGGAGTGTTGCCGTCGCTGACATCGGTTCCATCACTAGTCGAGGACTCTTTTAATCCGGTAGTAGTGAGCTATGGATCGAACCGATTACCGAATTGACCACAACATCAGTGCAATGATTGTCACTCACATTGAAGTGTATCACAGCTCTGAGCGGATCCATCGATTGGACACTGACTTGACTTTTGTTGAGATCAGATATCTTTGTATTGACTGCATTGTCCTTCAGGTCATTCAATTCTGTAATCATATCCTCGATGTTTGACTCGTAAATGTTGTCCATTATCTGCAGAATTGCAAATCAATTGTCAATAAATTGGTCACAAATGGCACAACGGATCAAATGACAAGTCAGTCCGACATTTAATAATTGCAAAAATCGATTTCATTCAAAAGGAAATCAATTAAAATGCAAATCATAGGAAAGCCTTCACTGAAGCGGCAAATAGTGATCAGTCGGTCAGTCAGTGTCCGTCGGTGTCACTCGCTGTCAGCCGAGCGACCCGTCGGCCAACGCCGGCCGGACAGACCCGAGCGCTACAAACCTTTAATTTGGTGTTAAATCAAATTAATTAAGTGATAATCAAATTGATTGCAATTAAGTTCAGTCAAAGCCAAGTCACGTAACACTCAATGCTATAACACGTATAACTGCTTAAGACATACACAAAGCGCAGGCTTTTATAGCCTTCGTGTTATCGGTTGGCAGTACTTCTACGCCAACGAAAGTGACGTTTGGTGTAGAAGTAGTGACAACCCATTGCGTCAACGCTGTAGCAAAACAACAATTATTAAGGTTGTGATGGCTTTGCTTTACATTAAATGCACCACAAATTGTGTGGTCATAACTGATCACTGATCAGTGATCACTGCCTTTATTTGATTGGTCTAGTCTTTCAACTGTCATCTGAATAAACAATTGCTAACTTCTTTATTCAATATTTAATATACAAGCTCTTGCAACATTTTACAACAAGTGAATTCTCAATTTTGAAGACCATTTTGATATTATGAAAGGCAAAAAGTTAGATGTGACGAGTCTTTACCAAATTATTAGTCACACCACTTGTCTTAAACGCAGTCTACCGCGTGATGTCTGCTCGCGAGTCAGCCCTCAGCCGAAGCCCTCCACTGCACTATCAATCGGCTCTTCCACTGCACTGCAAACCATTTGAAATGCATTTGCCTTCAGAGACGACGTGACTGTCTCTCACCGGTCGACACACAGTTTGTGAGCGACCCGTCACTCACGACATTGTGTTTGGGATGGACTCCGACTCCGACAGCAAACCCAGCCGTCGGTCGACTCGGGGCAGAGGTCGAGGTCGGGGACGACCGCCCGGAAGACCTCCCAAGAAAACTAAAGCTCAGACCAAAAGAAAAACTGAGAAAACGAATAAAAAGGATAATAATAAGGACATAGACCTCGAAAATGATCCCAAATCTTGGGATCAGAGCAACGATTCGGCCGAAGTACCCAAGAATGACATCGGCTGTACGTCCCGTGAGAACAGTTGGTTCTGTGATAGTCGTGCCGTCGGTTATCGATCTGTCGGTTGTCTTGCAATTGGCCTTCAGTTAGCGTCGGATAAAAGAGCTGTAATTATGACAACACTCGACACACAATTGGCGTCACTGTTGACCACATCTGGAGTGTTGAGTATTGACATCAATATTGTGCGTAAAATCAGTACTAATTTGAACGTAATTTGATGGCTAGAGCCGAGTGAGGGGTCATCTGAGGGCCAGTAGTTGCTAGTTGTTAGTCACATAGCGATAGTTGAGTCGAGTGTTGCCACCGATAGTTGCGGTCAATTGTCTGATGTCGACGGCGATGACTGACCCGAACCAACCGCTCGCCTGCTATTGCGTGGATTGCATTAACTTTTATCACTTGTGTGAAGTCGAGGACCACATCGACGCCGAGCTCTCGTCCATCCCGTTCGTGACGCCCACAACCAAATCACTTCTGGGGAACGAACCTCTCAATTGGAAATACAAAGTCAATCTGATCGGCGAGAAAGTGGTTAATCCGCGCATTCATTGCTGCGAGAAATGTCTGCTCCCGATTCTGGTCTACGGCAGAATGGTATGTCTTGGCGGCCGACCTAATGATCAGATGTCACTCATTCCTCGCCTTTGACCGTCAGATCCCTTGCAAACATGTGTTTTGTCTGAACTGCAGTCACCAGAACGACAAACAGTGTCCGCGATGTGGCGATAAGGTGTTGAGGGTTGAGAAGACAGGTCTGGGAACAGTCTTCATGTGTCAAACCGAGTCTTGTAAGCGGACATACCTGAGTCAGCGCGACCTTCAGGCGCACATCGAGCACAGACACGTCCGCCGACAGACGGCCGCCGCTCTCAACGCGTCCAACACTGCGAACGTGATAACGAGCGCAAACGCGGCCAAAGAGCTGGTCTCGCGAAGCGTCTTCAACAGCAGTTCGTTCCAGAGTCCGATACCTGTTGTCAGCTCGCGATCCAATCTGATAACAGTTCCGATTCAGGAAGAGGTGGCCATCAGTCCCACCGTCACCGGCCAGCCATCACTGTTGGTCTCACCCTCGCAGTCGCACTCCAACTACGGACTGTCCCCTCAGAGCCCCTACGGTCACCCCAACCCTCATCTCCAGTGGTCGTCGATCCCGACGGCCAACACCTATGGCTACCGACCGGCGCCGTCGTGGGCGCCGCCACCGCCACCCGTGCAGTACAGCCACAGCCAGTATAACCGGCCCTACGGTTACCCCCAATAATGAAATGTAATTTGAGTTCAATTATTAATTAGAATTTTATTGATTATATACATATAATTATTAATCATTATAATTATCATTAATTAATTGCATTCATTAATAAATAAATGTTTGACTCGACTCTAAATAGCGTTTTAAATAATACTATCAATTAATCAGTCGATTAGTCCTAAGTTTTATATAAAAGTAATGAACTTTGAAAAAGAGATTTGAAAATCAATTGAATCACAGATTGTATAAAAGCATTGGTTAGCGAATCGAGTGATGATTCGGAAGAGTCAGAAGAGTTGAGCGCTTTGTTTCAGACTTGTCTGTCGCCAGTCGGGCAGTCCGTAGAACTCTGGCCGAGTCATCCCCAGCACAGCCTAAGCAACACATTAGTGGCCATTAGTTCGTTCAATAGGTCAACAATGGGTCAAATCGTTACTTTGAAGTCGTGGTCAGACAAATAGGACTCCAGACAGAGAAGGTTCACGCCTTCGGGTCTCTTCCGAAGCTCGTCGACCGAGTAGACAACAGAACCGGGTTCTTTCATTTGTGACAATAGCTCTCCGACCGATACCGTTTCCCCCACTTTGCGGCCGTCCTTTGCATTCAAAGTAATTCACGTGTTTATGATCTCGGAATGAATCCGAATGAACATATTTGAAAGGAGCGATCATTACCTGGATGTGCATCAGAGCCACGTCTTCTCTTAGTGTCCACTGAGGGAAGAGCGCGCAGAACGAGTCGGGTTCGAGTCCGGCGGTTATGACCAATGCGTTTGGCGGTTGTGCACTGTTTTTGGCTGTATTTGTGAGACAATCCGAATCAGAATTAATGTCATCACATGTTTGCAGTGATCGCAAACAATGAGTCCTCAAATCTGTCCGCTATTAACCTCTTTTAGTGTATCTCTAATTGATGTCAAACAAAATCTATAATTTTAAAAGCATTGATAACTATCTGCTATTGACTGGAAACCAGATACGAAGCCAAACTAGACTAACCGAGGCAATAGGCCTGAGCGAAGTCGAGGGCAAACTTGCGGTCCACAGTCCATCGAAGTTCTGCTGAGCCGGTGGTGGCAGTGGCCTCGGGGTCGAGACCCGGCTGATTGGTGAACGCAAACTTGGATTCCCATAAAAATATTTGGCTGTCGTCGTCCAAGAGGAAGAAGGTCGGTTGTTGTGCGCCGTAAATGTCACCTTGGTCAAACGGATAGGCATTGGCTTTAGTGCTGCTCCGCAACGAACACAATATCTCCTTTGGTTTGAATTCTCCCGAAGAAGAGCTTAAATGAAAAAGTCTTGGAGTATAGCTGTAAGAGTGATGACTGTCGATGAGAGAGTGATAGAGCTTTCGGTGATCTTTGGTCGGGTTAGAGCCGAAAATATTCCAGAAGTCTTTCACTTCTTTTCCTTCATCTAAACGCTTAATGAGATAATTGACGTCTGAGTTGAGTCCTATTTCCGATGACTTGAATTTAATGAGGTTTTCGACTGCGCTTTCCATCACTTCTCGGACGTGATCTAAGATTTTGGATCCGTTCCATACATACATCACATGATTGGACGCATTGATAAACAAGAAAGCCGTTCGACTTCGAAGGTTCTCGACTTTGCACTCGACCTCAACCAGAGAGGACTCGTTGGCGAAGAGTCCTCTCACGTAAAACATCCGCCACTTGTCGGTCGGAGTCTGTCCTCTTTTACCGAGCAATATAACGAACGCGCCTTTGAATACATTGACAAAACAGGGATCTTCTCTGCGCTCAGACACTCGAACCTTCAAAACAAAGTTTACTTCTTAAGCAAATATTTTACTTCTTGTATAAACAAAAGTGATGTGACTTTCAAAGTGATTCATAGCCTTAAATCTAAATATATCTCAAGCAATATCTCGAATGTCAATACCTGTTGAGCTTTCTCTTTGTCCAACTCGATGGTCATCAGTGCAGAGGCGCCCTTCTCAGTGCTCTTGGTGCCGGCCCCGTGCCAGAAGAAGTAGCACATCCGGTCCCTACCGCGCAGCGAATGGCGCGACTCATTGCCGGTCTTGAGTTCGCGACCGACGCGAGCGATCCTATAGTGCCAGCGAACGACATAAGTGTCTCCGGAGTGGAAGTAATTCATATCACGTTCGGAGAGTTCGTGCTTCTCGTAATCAGAAATGTGCCAACACTTGGCCGCTAACGAGGTAATAGTGAAATGTCTGCCTTCGAGTTCGTCATCCCATCGGACACCACGTCCTAAATGCGAGTTCTCGAGGATGAGGTCTGGTTCGGGTGCCTCGAAGGCCATCAGCTCTTTGATGTCATAGTCGGCAGCAGTGGAAGAAATATCTTTGAAATTGAAGAAACATTTGTCGTTGTTTTTAGGCGTTCTGATAGCGCTGGGCGTCGATGGAGATGAGGGCCAATTGACGAACTTCTCCCGGAAGAGAATGGTCTCCATGTTCTGTGATGCCTTCATGAACCAGGCCCATTTGGGCCGTGTCTCGCACTTTTTCGGCACATTCAGTCCCAAAGGGCTTATATCACATTCACTATAGTCATAGCCTTTATTCCAGAGGTCTTTCGCCGAATCCAATGCACACTTCCTAACGATGTTTGAGGTCCTGTTTCCGACCCAAACATACATTTCAGAGCCGAAGTCGAAGACAAACGCCTCTTCTGAGGACAACATCTCATATTTGGGAAGTCGTCCCCAATAGTCGTCATACGGAACCAACTTTTCTTTAATCACTCGATATATAAGATTAGTACCGATTATCACTTCTTCGTATTGTTCGTCCTCTTCGGGGTTCTTCGGAGGACTTATCTCTCCAACGGAACCCAAGAGTTTTCGGAAGAGTTTTTCATTGATTTTATCGATCTTTTCTGGTTTTTGGTTATCGATCAGAATCAATGGGTTCGACAAACGAAAACACAAATCTTTCTTCTCGTGAATAGTGTTTCCGATTTCGATTGTCTTCGTTCTCTCAATAACGTTAGAGAACTCTCCGATCCAAACAATAACCCTGTCTTTGGAGACCAAGACATAAGAGTCTCCACTACTTATCGAATTGATTTTGGGCTCAACGAGTCGTGTCTGAACTCTTCGTCTGCCTTTCACCTGAACTAACATCAAGTCCTGCATTGAGTTCGGCATATCATAGCTCTTCCACGTGTCTCGGGTGGAGGTCATTGAGTTTCTCAGTCGACCGGCCACTGCCTTAATGTCCTCACGACTGGCCAGACCCGCGAGCGCCGCCGGAGCGAAGCTCGACCTCTTGGCCAACTCATTGGTCTTCTTGGCTTTGGGGTCATCGCCTTTGGTGTCAATACTTTGATTGCAAGTACTTTCAACATAACTGTCGACAATGAAATCTGTTCTGGCGGCCAGACTTCGGATCGGATTAGAGGATGCAGTTCGACGACGACCCTGGACTTTGACGGACTTCTTTTGGGCTAATCTGAAACAATTTCAAAACGATAACAATTATTTAGAACTTACAAACATTGGATTAAATGACTCACAAATCGGAAACTCCGGCACTGATCTCATCGAAGACGTCGTCACTAATGCTCTCATTTTCTTGATTTCTGAGTTTAACCTCTTTATTGAAAAATGAGTGAAAGTCTTCGTCATCTGGTTTGAGAACCGATACGACGACCTCTTTTTTGCTCGAGTTTGCTATTTGACAGTCCGTTTCGGGTGTAATCAGTTTTGGAACAACCGTTTGGTCCGTTTTGATTGAGTTCAGCAAATCCTGACTCTTCTCACTGCGAAATGTCTTGGCTTTCGGTGTCTTTCTCTGGACATCAGGTGTTTGAAGAACCGGAGCGTCCGATTCGGACATTTTGCCCTCGACTGTGAACTTTTTGGCGTCTTTTTCTTCAACCCTGTTCTTCCATTTAAGACTCGAGTCCTCTAAGAGTGACAGTCTATCGGCAATACTCGTGGCTCGAAGTCTGTTCGGGACATTCGGTTTGTCCCTCAACTGGACGCCTAACTCTTCGTCCTTTTGAACCCTCTTTTTCCACATCTCTTCGCCATTTCGCTGAAGAGCTGCCATTCTCTCAGTGATGCTTCGACCGGAAGACCCATTCTTCGTCCCATTAGTGGACGCCTTGGGCTCGACGTCGATATCGATCGGTTTGGTGGCACTCATTAATATACAACTGGAAGGCCTCTTGTGGTCCAACTTTATATTGTTTGTCAAAAACCTTTAAAATATTGATTCAATTTTAGGCGTATTTTGATTTCAAACTGAAAGCGAAGAGCAGTTCAGAGCAGAAGACCAGTGAAGTAATGAAGAATTTTGAGAGAATTTTTAGAAATCAGAAATTGGCAGACATTCAAAGGCAGAGTCAGTCAGTCCTGTATTTATAGGTATTCACCGAAATGTGTGGGAAAGAGCTTTAATGACATTTAAATGCAGTGAAAAGAGAGAATCGAAAAGAAAATAAAAGTATTGATTCCAGTATTGAGAATTGAGAGTCGGGTAGAAAATTACAAAAGGTTTACATTAAGTCACTCGTCATTAGTTAACATAATCGTGAGAATCAATAAATTAATCATTCGATTACAAGATATATAAAATGGAGAATAAAGTCGATATAAAATTCGATTTAATAGCAGAAGAGTATAGAAAAGCAAAATTAAATTTTATATAAATAATTTGATATATAATAGATTAGATTTACATAAAGTCCAAAGAAGTGTTAGAATAGTATTGTTTGAAACCATAGCGAGAGTTAACGTCAAGACGTGAGACCAGATCCCAGTCAGTCACTGACCACTGATTACCTTTCATTTGGCTTTTTATCGTCGCTTTGCTTCTCGTCGACCATTGAGTGTCCGTTGCGATGATTGTTCGCGGGTTCGGCCAATCGCTCGCTTGTCTCGACGGAAGGGCTGACACTGGAGGCCAGGTCCTCACAACTGGACGAAGAGCTCGAGTCATAACTGTTGATCTTCTCGGTAGACGAACCCATACTTTCACTCTTCAGAATAGACTTCACTTTGGAGTCCTTGTCGAGACTTTGGTCGGACTTCTTAAGAGCACTTCTAACAGGTTTGGCGTCGTTTCTATCGTTTTTGTTCTTCAGAATACTCTTTACTCCAATTGGTTTGTTCGCAAATACCTTGTCTTCAGAGCCGGACTTCAATATACTTCTTGTCAAATGCGTGGGACTGACTGTCGAACTGTTGGCACCATTTGTTCCGTTCTTCAGACTCAAACTCTTCTCGATCTGGTCCTCAATACTCAAGTTCTTCTTGAGTATAGGTTTGGGCATTGAATGGTCTTCTTTAGAGTGAATGCACTTCTCGTCAAAACTCTTGTGTTTGAGTATTGAGTGGATTTGTGACGAAGGCTTAGTAGAGGAAGGCGTCGAAGAGATGTCGCGGACACCGCTCGCACTCGACGTCGTGACGAAGAGCTGAGGGTTCCGTTGGTCTGACTCTGAGCCCAATGAGTGTCTCTTCGGGAACGATATCGAAGTCGTCGTCTTTGAGCTCAGGTCAAGACTGTCCCTCTTCTTGAGAATTGAAGGCAAAGTCTTGATCTCGGATTCGTCTAAACTCTTGCGTTTGAGTATAGGCTTCACTTCAATGATCTCGTCGTTCACACCACTGTCCACAGGTGTGTCTTCGCAGGTGTCCACCGATGCGGTCGCGCCGTCGCCGTGTCTGTCGCGGCCATCGTTCGGGTCGGTGTCTGAGGGCACAGACATGACATCAGTACTGAGGCGAAGACATCGATCGCATCACTGATGGTCAACGAAGATGTCTTCGATTCAGTCAACTGATTAAGACATTTGACGCTCAAAAAGACAAAACTGTTTACAAATGCAACGAAAATAGTGAAACCGATTGAACGCAACTGTCGTTACATCACAACAAACAGCGCTTCCCTTCAGAGCAACACTACAGACAACAGTCGACGCATCGCTCACTCACTCACTCATTCACTGACGGACTCTCTCGCAGAAGCACTCAATGACCGATTGGAATGAAAGCATTTGCGAACACAATCTCTCTCTCTCTCTCTCTCTCTCTCAGACACTGATTCATACACAACAGTGTCTGTTCTGTGCGTTCAATGAGAGATCACTTACTGAAGGCTCGTATTGATTGGATGCGAGTCCAGCAGCGATGCAGAAGTGTCTGCCAATTGTATGACATCTCAGGTCTGATTGACTGAAGCTATTGATCCAAACGTCACTCTATTTGTATTTGTATTTGGACTGCAGTCCGGGTCACACAATCTCAACGATCGCTTCTACGATATGATGAGACAAAAAGTGAAATATCAATGGCATAAATGTTTGCACACCTGTTGGCTGTTGGCTGTGACCGGCAATCAATTGCACACATTGTGAGACCAATCCTTCAAATGACAAGTTTTATGACAAAATTCCAACTCATATGATGTAATGGCACTAACATTAGAATTAGAATTATTAACTAGTTAACTAGGTAACTTTTTAGATATGATAGACGAGAGCAAAGGCTATTATGGAGACACAATTCAAGCCAATCAGCCTTGAGATATCAAAATTAACTTATAAATCAATAACTTTTTGCAAAACAATAGAGCAATTGAGCACAAAATGCGAGTTCACGTCGTAAAGTGCATTCAATCCATACCTAGAATAGAATGCATTAAAATATTTGCCAACATTTGCCAAAAATACTTTCAATTTCCGATATATACCAAGAATTGCAGGAAATGTATGTATAGTTTAATATCCGATAGAATCAAATCAAAAATCAATTTCAATAGAAAAGCCCTAATGTTGCGATAAATTGGGTCAATTGTGGTCACTGTCTGTCGTTTGATAAAACATTTGTCAACTAATTCATAAAAGGCTTGTCTCTAATGCAATGCAATTATCCTAATAATTATTAATCTAAATAATCCAATAAAACGAAAGCCAATTATCTTAATAACAATCAGCCATTAATATGTGGAGCAATGCAGACAACAAAAAGTCAGACAAAGTTATCGATGCAGTAATGAATTGCTTGATATGGTCAGAGTGGCCACCAGTCTATCGCATTATCGGCATTGGGTCGCTGCCGATGGCAACCACCTCCACCTCACCACCACTACCACCACCACCACCACCATTACCACCACCACCACCACCATTACCACCTTGCCAATCTCAATGATATGCCACATGTGTGTGTGTGTCAGTCAGTCTGTGCTCGCAATCTAATGCTTAATTATTATTGCAATTAATTAATTGCAAAATTGATTCCACAGTGAAGTCGTGTTCGCAGTGCACACACACTCGACAGGTGTTTCCAGATTGAGGTCCGACTCGACGCTAACTCAGTGTCAGTGAAAGTCAAGCAAAGCTGGTTTGGGGCAGAGGTTGGCCTCACAGTTGTGCATCACATCAGAAGCCAAGCAACCAATCGAGACTCGAGACTCGAGTCTGGAGGCGATCGCCAATCGATGTACGCATTTGTAAACAAATCTTCGTTTTGTTTATAAACTCTTTTTTGTTTCTCTTTGTTATCTATTTTTGTTGTCTGTGTTTGTTTTGTCCGAATCGTTGCTCAAGACTTGAGTCAACGGGTTATGCAACTGAAGAATGTCGTGGAAGTCAGCGAAGCCGACCAATGAGGAGAACCGGAGGAAAAGCACTCTAATCGTCAAATCAGAAGACAATCGCAAAAACAAATACAATTATCTGAAACTGAACCGCAAGAACAAAGACCCGCGAAGTGATGCCATCACCGAATTGGAGCTCATGTACGACAAACTTAATGAGGAACTGCTCGACAGCGAACTTTTGGACAGAGCCGAGCGGCGGGACCTTCCGTGCAGTCATCAACTGATTTGGGCCAACGATCACAACAATAACCGCATCGATGGACACCAGAGTAGCCATAGTTTGGTCTCCAGTGATCTGAACGACTCACCGAACGATTGGTATAACCAAAATGATAATAGTTATCAAGATTTCAATAAACGGCGATCGATGGCCACAATCGCCGCGTTGGAGGCCATCCCTAACAATGACCACAAATATGACCAATACTTAAGGCCCGATTGGATGAGTCGGTCGCGAACCCCACCCTATCGTCGTTCGGCGATTCCCGACATTATTAGAGACGACTTTGCGATTAGAAAATACAACAAAAGTTTGAGTCAATCACAATCACAATCGCAACTGAACTCCAATCCCGAGATTTGTGGCTTCAATTCAATTAAGCGAATCAATGCCAACAAACACTACTCAATGAGCTATTTATTGACCACTTCCTCGATCGATGACATTTACCAAGACTACCAAAACATTGATGACATCTACACTAACGGCGAAGATCTGAAGCACGTGTCCAAAGCGAACATCCGAGTGGACGACCTGTCCTACCGTCGCATCCGGCAGTCGCCGGCCAACAATGTGCTGCCACCGCACCCGCCCTTCGGGATCCCCAACACTATTGTCAGCCCTTCCTCTGTCAACGACTATGTCAGAGCAGAATTGGATCCCAAAGTCTCGGCCAATGTTGGCTTCCGATGCAAGTCTTCGATTCCACATCTGATACGCGACGACATGGCCTTCAGAAGTCTTCGCAAAGATGCCAAGAGTCCGATGCCATCCCTGTCTTCGGTTCCTAGCAATAAGTCTTTACCTGACATATCGTTGCCGCACATCAAGTCTTCCCGAGTCTGAACTGAAGTCAATCGCTTCGATCTCTGCAATCGTCAGTCAAGCGATTGGTTCGCCGCCAATGCAAGACTTGAATGGAATGGAATCGACTTAATCTCAATAAATATTATAATACATAATATTGTATAATCGGATCCACTATTTAAGCGAATTACAAATTTTAATTTGTTGTTAACTATTTTACCAGTTGTTGAAAGTGTTTACTCTTTTGAATAAAACTATTTTTGTCATAAATATTTCAATGAAATTTCACCCCTGATATTTCACTTGGCCAGTTTCAAAAAGGTGAAATTTAAAAACCCTACATAGAATCCATCGCTATATATATTTATTGACTGACAGGTCTGAGATTTGGACATCAGCTGAATGCGTAGTCCGGTTAGTGTCCGGTTGACAACACAGGTGAAGGTCACCGCATTGGCTCACATATTGAACGGTATATTGAAGGCAATGCCAATGCGATTGACTGATTGACTGCAACACAAACAGAACTGCACTGCACTGCAGACCAATGCCCGCAAAGTTCTGTTCCGTTCAGTGAACTGATGTCTCAGTGAGTGACGTATTTTGTGCGCCGATTCTGTTTACCACTGAAAGCGCCAAAAGTGGTCTTCCGTTCGGTCACTCTATGCAGACATGGCTTCGGTCGCATCGGACGAGACACGTATCGGCCGTATGGACGCCCAGACCGCCAAACGCCTCGGCGCCGGCCAAGTGGTCACAAGTCTGGCAAATGTGGTCAAAGAGCTGTTGGAGAACGCGATGGACGCCAAAGCGACTTACGTTCTGATCCGACTCAAAGAGATGGGCAAAGAAGAGATCGCAGTCGTCGACAATGGCTTCGGGATCGCCCGCAAAGACTTTGACGTTCTCGGCCAAAGACATTGCACATCGAAGCTGACAGACTTCGCCGATTTGCTCTCAATATCTTCGTTCGGCTTCAGAGGAGAAGCGCTCAACTCTTTGTGTTATATGTCGGACGTCTCAATTCAGACCAAACACACCACCGATGAGATCGGTTCGGAACTCAAGTTCGACGCCGAGGCCCGACTCGTGTCCAGGGAGCAGATCGCCCTCAACGTGGGCACAGCCGTCACGATCCGCAATCTGTTCCGCAACACTCCGGTGCGGAAGAAGGACTTCCACAACAACCTGAAGCGCGAATTCGACAAAATGGTTCGTTTGGTGTATAGCTATTGTGTCGGATCTATTGGTGTCCGGATCTGTCTGACCAACCAAATGACGAACAAAGCCAAGCAAACCATTGTCTCGACCCAAGCCGTGACCCTCAGAAACAATATCGTCGATGTGTTTGATCTGAAGCAATACAACTGTTTGATTCACTTCCAAAACAAGAACCAAACAGAAGAGGATGACACCGAAAACGAGATTCTAGTGAGTGGTTTGATATCAAAGACAGATTCGGGTTGTGGTCGGAGTGCGACCGATCGCCAGTTCTTCTATGTGAACGAAAGGCCGTGTGATATGAAGTCGTTGCAGAAGTTCATTAACACGATCTATCGGACGTACAACCGAAGTCAGTACCCATTCGTTCTGCTGAAGATCAAAATGGACAAACACTGTGTCGACTTCAACCTATCGCCCGACAAACGAGAACTGCTTATCCGCAACGAAGACAAAGTGTTCAAAATGATCAAAGAGAGTCTCGAAAGTGCTTTCAACAGAGAGACCAGTTGTCCGGTCGACTCGATGGCCAACTATTTGAATAAAGATAAGTTCTCTCAGCCAAAGAAACGACAATTGACTGAGACTACCAACAATGACAATGACGATGAGGTGTCGTCTCTGATGTCGTCTGGAGAGCCCATCAGTTCGCCATTCAAACAAAGGCGAGGTCGGTCTCCGTGTGACTCGCCTTTCAAAGAGACGACTATTCGCGATGTGCTCTCGTCTTCTCCGATCACTCCTCCGTTGACCACAATTAGAGAGAGATCGGAAAACAGTTTCACAACCGCTCGAAAAGTGATCGATTGTTTCGATTCCGATACTGAAGACTTTGGTGAACGCCAGAAGAGAAAAAGAAAGTCAATGCCATCACCGGAAGCATACGATTTTCAATCGATTGATAAGATTCCGGTCGTTGTAAGTGTTGTTAAGTCCAATTCAAGCGTTGGCCGAGTTTTGTCGAATAGTGGCTCAGAAGAGAAAAGAGCTAAACAAATGCCGACCCACGTTGAAGACAAAACTCAACAGAAGACCACTGAGTGTGTGAGGGCTACGCCTGAGGACGACTCCAATCAAACCCAAGCGAAAGACTCCAATCACTCGATGTCTGCAGAGACGGAGACTGGCGATGTTGGCGCAGATATAACCTTCGATTTAGATTCGGATCAAATCAAAGAGTTATTTCTCAAATCAATTGAGAACAATGAGCCGAAGGAAGAGCAAAGATTCAGCGCTCAAATCAGACCTTCACAAAACGAAAAGGCAGAACAGGAACTGATACACGAGTTGAAGAAGACTAGCTTCGAGGACATGAAAATCGTCGGTCAGTTCAACCGAGGCTTTATTGTAACCAAACTCGGGTCCAATCTATTCATTGTCGATCAACACGCGTCTGACGAGCGCTATAACTACGAGAGACTTATGGCCAGCACTGCCATTGAAAACCAGAAATTAGTGGTTCCGATGCCTCTGGAGTTGAGTGCGTCCAACGAAATGATAGCTATGGACAACACTGACCTCTTTAAGAGGCTTGGATTCGGTATTGTGGTCAACGACACGGCCACTCCCGGTCACCGAATCCACTTGTCATCGATTCCGATCAGTAAGGACTGGACGGCTGACAAAGACGATGTCGACGAACTCGTGGGACAACTGATCGAAACTCCGGCAGATCTGCTCTTGGATTACAAGTTGAATGGATTCAAAGAAGTGATCGCCAGTCGCGCGTGTCGTTACAGGTGGAGCTGATCAGTGACCGAATTGACCGCAGTCTGACCACAGTTTGTCTTCTCTTTGCAGTGCAATGATCGGCCATCCGCTGTCCAAGAGTCAGATGCAAGATATTGTGGCTCACATGTCGGTGACGAAGAACCCGTGGCAATGCGCGCACAACAGACCTACCATCAGATTCTTGGTCGGTCTGAACGACATCGACTCGTTGTCTGATAATTAGTAGTCATTCCCAATAGTATTCAAAATAGAATTTATTGATTTGTGTGAAAAATTGTATAAAATATTGATGTTTTGTGATCTTTGTTTGTATTTACAGTTGATATAAATTATTGGATTAGTTGTGATTTGATCTTAATTTGAGTCTAAACTAGTGAATCAGAAATATCGAGACCAGAAGAATGGCAAATATTGTGGCGAAACTGGCTCTCGAGTGGTGGCCCGACAGCTGTGGACACAGATAGTAGAGGCAAGAGTGAGCTACCATGGCAATGCCAATGGCAATGGCAATAGTTATCTTGGTTAGTTACCGTGATATAATAGTTGCATCGGTCGCCGTTACAGCACTCGACGCACTCCCAGTCGTTGTACCAAATCCTGTCGCACCGTTTGCTCACATTACGGATCGCCTGTTTGCAGACCTCCTGAGACGCGACCAGTGATTAGTCGCCGATCGGCCACTCAGTGGTCACTTACCTGAGACGCGCATCGCTTTGAGATATAGAACTGCTTCTCTCCGGTCGGCGCCCAATAAGGGGTACCTTCGAGTGGCAAACAGTGAGTTAATGACTCGGGTCAGGTCTGGTCACTCACTTCCCCACCGGATTTCCGAGAGACACCTGTCCTCTGAGAGGTCACACGTCCGCACCGTTTCCACGCATTTGTCTTTATTGTTCTCTTGGTTTCTACAGACATAGCACTCAAGACTGGACACTAAACGAGATAATTGATGGCCATTAGTGGTGAGGGACAGCCAGGAGTCGGGCCATACCTGTGCTGAACATGAAATAACAGCAAAACAAAACTTTGGCGACGAATCCGAAATCCATTCTTAGTCTCAGTTCTCAATTGTGCTGCACTTCATGTCATTATCCGACCAATTATTGTAAAACAAATCTGTTTTCAAACAAAATTCAGATAATAATCCGATGGCAGGAGAGGTCTGTTGGGCCACACCTGTCAGCAGAGCCTCCATTGACTTGGGCTGCGATGCAATGCCTTTCTTACCTGTGCTGAGGGGAAGCACAGGTATAGACCTGTAATGACTTGTTTTGCAGGTTTGCGAAGCGCTCGGTTCGACACTACAACACAACTTGACTCGAGTTAACTGACTTCTAATTGTTATCGATTGCATCGATCGCTTCCAATCCAATCAATACTGATATTGATTGACAACTCTAGTCGTCGGCTCTTCTAATGAACTTTCAGAGCACTTCATGACTCCAGAAGATGAGCTAAATTATAGTCTACTTAGACTCTCGCTAACCCTTCAATAGACAATGAATTGCTTGGTTTAGCAATAATCTTGATAATATGATGCAATTGACATCTCTTTGGCAACGACTCGAAGCGCAGTTTGCGATCCAATTAATCAATTTCTGTCGAATTCGGAACTATTGGTCAAACGTTTAATTGTTTGTAATTCAATGATTATTTACAATTCAATGCATTAATGAAAAGATAATTTAATTTAGAATTCTTTTAGTTTAACATAATTTATATAAACTTTAGTCAAACGTATGTCGAGTCAGACCATCGCCGGTCAGACCCGTCGGTGCAAACACTTAACCGATCGGAACATTGGAATTGAATGCAATCCTAAATCAAATTACAATCATTTGCCTCAAATCCGAGCCCTCTTTCCCTCGATATTCAGTCCAACAATGGGTTCATTAGTCGAATGCGATTCAATAGAAATGACTTAGAATTCGAGATAATCTCTAAATGTCTTCAATTGTCTAAAAGGTGTGAATTCAAAGACTATGTTATAATTGATAGTAAAATTTTATTTATTAAAAGAGACGACAAATCAAAAGATCTGTAAATCAGTTCCATTTGTCATATCATTATTCATGAGTTTTGATTAGTATATCGTATTTGGAAGCGCAGCGAACGTCTGAGCCCTCGGTTTCATCTGAATCGTGTGATTCGGTCCAAAAGAGGCAGTTTTGGTGACCTGTTCTCTGCCGTCGGGACAGACCTTTCGCCGACCGGTCTCTCAATTATATAAAAATCGAGTGAATGTCATATAAAAAGTAATATTCAGTTCAAACATATCCAAAGTCAAGACAAAGAAGTTTTGCATAAATGTCGATATCATTGAACAACTGAAGAATGTCTGCAATTTGTTCCCAAATTAAGCCCAAAATCGCTACTCTTCTCATCGGTTGTCGTCCGCTAAGAGTTTTGGCACAATTGTAATCACACTCTCAAAAGAAGAAACACTGATATGAATCGGTGCTATCGGACAGGCATTCAATTCTCTCGGTTTAAACGATATGATTTGAATCGAGTAAAAAAATTATTGAATTATTGTTTAGTAGTTAAGACAATTGCCAACAGAATGTGATTCGTGAGTGAAATCATTTCTCAATATATGGCTTAGAATTAGTCGAATTTGAAAGACGGGATCGAATATAACGACAAGACGTTGATCGCGATCACCGATAATACCAGCGAAGAATGGGCTGAAGTGGTCAGTGAAACGCCGTCAGTATTGCAGCCGTCGGTATCACAACAGTGGATGCAGTCGTCGTCATTGTTCTTGCACTGGTCGGTGAAGCTGATGAAGTCCAGTTTGGGGTCGCGCAGGTGGCAAGGTGCCAGCGCGCACTCCTTCTTGATGTGCAGGCCGTCCGGCGCTGTCAGACATAACACACCCGGATATTACAATCAGTCGCTGACCGACAGTTGGTTTGTTCTGACTCAAGGCATTGGGCATAATATGGTCGGACTATTGCGACCATTGCTCGGGTCATGTCGGGTCAGGTGAGGTGCGGTGCCATGACATGCACGTGCATATTGTGCTCGATTCACTTACCGTTCTTCAATATCCTGGTCATGCATCGGTCGTAGGCCTGACCCGGCGGACAGTCGCGTAGCGTATCGTTATTGCAGAGTCTGTTGTCGTTTGTGTGACAGATATAGCATTTCATGGTTTGAAGGCTGAGTCCGACCATCACTGAAGGGATCAATAGATGAGCGATCAGTCCGTAAGTCAGTCATAGATTGTGAAAGTGATTGAAAGGCTTAAACTCACTCAATGTTAGGATCAGATGAATTGGAGACAAGTGTTGTGAACACATATTCTGTCGATTAGGCGAACCGATGCTCTTCTCTGCTCGTAATCTCTCGGTATCTGAGACTCCACTCAAATGAGTCGATCATTTAAACGATTAGCGATTGGAGTGAATGTCAAACAAATGGTTATTCAATTGCTTTCATTCCAATTGAACGCAAATTATTGTTAGAATATATTGGAATGCATTACAACTGAATTGATTTCATTGCAGCACTGAATCGAAGGCTCACAGAAATTGATCCGAAGCTGAGAGAAGAGGAGAGAAGAGATGTGGAGAACCAGTGTTTCGCGAATTAGTCAAAAGGATCGCTGAAATGTGGAGCGAAGGGATGGAAGCGACGGATGGGATGCGAGGGATGCGGACTCAGAGCCAATGGATCGACGCATCGCTCGAATCGATAACACGTTATATGCCGTTAGAGTAAAGCAATTGATGTGTCTTTGCATTACTCGCTCTGCACTTCACTCAAGATTTAACAAGACTTCAATCTTTTGATCGAATTCGCTAAGAATTAGAGTTTGAAAGACGTTCTCAAAGACGTGACGGATTGGGAAACGACTCCAAATTGATATTTATTTCGCTATATTTGAGACAACATTTCTCACGGATTACAAAATAATTGAATAAAATATACAATTCGTGCGACAAAAGGGCCTCTAATTTGTCGGTTCGAGTCAAGAATATTAAGAGACATAACTCATATTATGGTTCATAAGAATAGGAATCTATTTAATGCTAACGAATAAGAAAGTGAATCGAAAATTACATTTCATTCTAGATATTGAACTCAATTCAAAATTCTGTAATTCTATTCCAAAAATTCCAAAATTCAATAAACGAGTTTCGCTTAAAATTAAGTTTCAATCGCTTGAGAATCACTTAATTCTAATTACTTTTGACGGCAATCGTTTGAAATTAATTTTGCCGATTAAGCCATTTTCAGAGCACTTCTATTGTTGAGAATTTATCGAAATGCCCGGTATATTGACAAACGAATACACTTTGTCGTAGTTTAAATTAATTTGAACCATAATTGACAATTGGACCAATTGACAAGTGATCTGGGCTGAAATGGGCCATCGAAACAAACAAATTCTTCCGATCGGAGTTTACTAGACCCATATTGATGACCTGTTCAAATTCAAAATCGATTTATTTTTCATCAAATCTCCCAGTTGAAGATGAAAATCAAGTTTGCCAGTTGATTGATAACATAGTGTTACTTTGATTATTATTCTTTTCAGAGATTCGAAATAAAGGAAATCGAGGCAATTATCTTGGACTACAATTTTTATTACTGTTCCTACAATTAGGTCAATCGTTGACACAATCCGTTGCTTTCCCAAGAATGCGATCAATTCTTATTTTCTCATTAATTCTGCGAATAATAGATGAAATAAATGATTAGGAAAATCAATATTTTTATTGCGATTTACAAAAATTAAATATTTCTACTCAAACATTAATATAATGGACGGCTTCTAATGGAAGACAATGTCGATTAGAACCAAACCAAACGCGTCAAGTGATCGGCTTTGTGTTTGGCCGACTGAATGAGCCCAATATATTCCAGGTTAGAGACGGCGTTCATGAATCTGACGATCATTTCCTCGTTTGTCTCTTCTTTAGTTCGCTTCCGCTTCTGGTTTAATGGTTCCAACGATTGCGACATTTGTTGGAATGCAGTGAAGAAGTCAAAGGTATTGATAATGCTTTGGCTTTCGGTATATAATTGGAAAATTCGGTGAAAATCGGTTTTCGATTGTTTTGTTGTTTTGCTGTTCATTGAAATGGCATTCGAGAGACTCTTCTGGACATCACTTCTCACGTTTGCAAACATATTCTGTTTTATTGACTCCAAGTCATCGAAAACGAAAATTGGCTTCAAATCAGATGACAAAGGGTTTGGCAATTCGTTGAATACTTTTTCAATGCAATCAATTGTTGTGTTCTTCCAAATGTCAAATCTAGTCAAGACTTTTGACTTATTCGACGGATTAATCGTTTCCTTCCACTGGTGTCTCGTCTTTAGATTCGAGAGTTTGCTCTTCAAGTCTGAGACGTCGAGTCTCTCGACCAAAACATTTGGCAAATTATTCGACTCATTAAATATGTCATTCAATTCGGTTTGACTGGACTTCAAAAGAGCGATCAGTGGTTCGGTTCCATTGTTCGACAACTCTTGAGATAAACATTTATCTAAACTTGTTTTCCATTGATTTTGAGTCAATCGATGCAAGGATTTAATTACACTTTTTAACTGAGATCCGTTCAAAGCATTTAAGTAGAGCTGAGTTAGAGTAATATCACTATTGTTTTGTTCCAATAAAGTGAACACTAGTTTCAAATTATTGACGAAATTTGCGTGAATTGACACAAATTGTGACACTTTTGCGATAAAATTCTTATTCAGTTCTTTGCGACTCAACGAGAGGTCAAAGAGTTGCGGTTCGCGTGAAGTTTTCGGTAATTTCATGTCATTGTTCTTCAAATATATTTTAAGTTTGGACTCAGTTTGGCAGAGAAATGACAATTGGTTTGAGTAGAAGTGAAGGAAAAGTGAATACTTGACGAAATTCATAATACTCTGAATCGAAATATCAAAGTCTTTAAAAGTAGTCAAAATGAAATCCAAGACATTTGGACCTAATTTGAAGGCAAGTGAAGACTCGATAAACAATTCTTTGATGATTTCATCGATAATTATTTGACCAGAAATTGAGTGAAAGTGATGTACAATAAGGAAATCGGTGGCACTCGAGGGCAACAAATGTTGCAAAGATATGGTTTGATTCGATTGAACCATAATTATTATGAACGGAATGTTTTGCATATATTCTTTGAGAATGTGTATCAATTGGGCGACCAATGAGTGGTCAAAACTCTCGATTTCGTCCAAAAAGAAGACAATCGGTGGACAAAATTTATTACTTTTACTTCTGTGGATGTATTGCTCGCATATCTTGAAGACTCCGCCAAAAGTCTGTTTCTTCATTTGGCTTTCGTCAATAGACAGGCTTTTGATGGTATTCTCGTTGATAACTGTATCACATATTTGTTTCAATAGTGAAGCCATGTTTTGGGTTTGCCTTGAGTTCAAGTAAACGACAAAAGAAGTCAAGTCTTCGATGGCTTCGACGAAGAGCTCGCAAATGAACTTATGTTCACTTGAGTTGAGACCTGAATGTCAGAGATAATTGTTTAGTAAATGATTGGCCAAACATAAACATAGATCAACGGCTCTAAAAGTGCCATTGAGTTGAATAACCGGTGACCGGCGATGACTGTCAACTGATTGATATGTCACTTACCGATTGACAACAAAATTGTTGGAATGAGTCCCGTATTGGCCGCGAATTTGGTCTCAAAGCTATTTTCCCGCATTTCAGTGGTCAACGAGTTTTGTTCGACAAACGCGAACAACGACTGCATTAAAGGGTCGAACAAACGGTTCCTAACTTTGGACATCTGACGGTCCATCTGCTCGAAGCTCTTCATCAGCAGAGCTCTGTCGAGACTGGCTTTGGCCGACCGGTCAGTGCCAGCGCCGACCCGCTTGGGGGAGGCGTTGGGCGGGAAGTACTGACACGGGTTTGTCACACAATTGTCCGACATTTGACTCACAATGGGTTGAACTGACAATGGGTTGGTTTGACACTTCAAAAGAGCGCAAAAGTGATCCGATTTGACTACACGTGCACTCATTGACCACAAACGCCGTCAGCGATGACAGCCCTCAATGGCATCCCTTCCACAGCGAGTGATGCGAGCATTGGGTCAACGCTTAGACGTCATTTACTTTGAATGCATTTAACATTGAATGTCAACATTTGAAGGATAAACAAGTTTGAGATGACTTAAACTCTGGTTTAGTGGACATTGGCGTCAATCGGAGCCCAATCGCCACTCTGTGTCGACCAGACTCTCACCCAAACTGACCATCACTTGTGTCCGCTGTCTCTCAACTAAACCACCGATCGCTTAAACTCACGTTTGTTTGCATCTGAGGTAAGAGTTTTTATTTTATTTAATTTATTTGATAAGGTTTTAGTTGATTGGAGTTTGCCGTCGATTGATAGCCAAGACACTGAAGTATTTGCTCGGTATCTGAGAGTTGAACTTTCGATTACATGACATGTTATGACCCGTTATTTAACTGTTGAGATGTGTTTAATGTATGTCTCGCTGATAGTGCCATCAATGTCGATGAACAAGGTTAAGGTGATTCTGGTCTATGCCTTTGCTTTGTCGCTGATATCGAGTGTTATTGAATGACTGCCAGTCAGCCAGTGATCACTCGACACACCATTCAATTGAGCCATACTATCGACTACTTATCAGACAAACCTTGAAACTAAACCTCAATTCTTGCCATTCGGCGCATCAATGAAAAGCATTGACTGAAATGAAGACGAAAAACAAAATTTCGGATTTTTTTTATTCGACTCATTGCATGGTTTGCCTGATTGTAGAGCTGGTAGTGGTTGTGGTGATCGTGATAGAGCTAATTGAGATACAAAGGTAGTGACAGTTGTTTTAAAATTGGCTTTTGGTGAGCAAAAAGGCATTGGCTGTCGAATTAATTGTGACGAATGACACAATTGCCGGATAACTGGCATTCGGCTGCCATTGGCACTAATCTCGTCAACAATCAACTGATTCGTTATTAGCTCTAATTTTTCCGCAAATAATTCCATTGAAGCGAAGATCAATGAATTGACAATTTGATGAGCACTAGGCATATAAGACAAGACATGTTTGCACTCAATGTGATATCAAAAGCACTAAATTCTTCTAACGGTTATCAAACGTCCAAACATTGAATAGTTTCGGAGTTTGTTTGCATTTAACAACTTTCGGTGTTTTCCAGTTTTTCGTATTATAATTATATCCAAACTATTGAACAAAAGTGTTATTTCACAACCACTAATGTCTAATATCACGCGTTTATATATGCGTCTAATAATTAAAATCACGTTCACAGTAAAAGATCTTGTACAAATTGTTAAATCGAAAATCTCGAGTAGATCTTTAGCGAGTGATCATTGAATTGGCGATTAGACGAAAGCCAAATATCACTGTACGAGATAACACTGAGAAAATTACTCTTCTTATGACGCTTTGAAGTTTGGATCCAAGTTCTAGCCATTGGTATCGCACTTCGAAGTGATAAAAGTTTTTATTTTTAATATACTGTAAAATAGCAACGAAACGAAACGAAGTCCTCTAATTGAATCAATTGTGTGATTGGCTCCGATTATTCCCTATAATTCAATATAAATTAATTGAAGTGACTCTCGAATCGCATTTCTCTTTTTGTGTGGCATTGACTGTAATTTATTTGCATTTGATTCGAATCCGATTGTTTGTTAAAAATGTCTAATTTACAAACCTTACACAATTTCACCTCGATCAACATCGCTAATAACTGGAAGGTTAGTTGTGGTCGCAAATGAGTGAAACTTATTTGATATGCGAATTATTATACTAATTGATTGTCAAATTGTCTGATAGGACGGGAAGATGACTAACGAACAGAACTCGATTGGATTGGCCGGCAATCAGAGCCGCCATCAGCGCAAAGTCAGCTCAACCACTGAGTTCAAAGAGCTGACCAAAATGGATGCCCAGCACCAGTTGGCCCAAGAGCTCGACAAACTGCTCCGAACATCCAATACTAACCCCAATGAACGGATGATATGCGAAGAAGAGTTCAAAGGTTTCCAACAGTTGTTCATGAAATACCTTCAGGGCGTCGGACCGTCCGTGCAGTGGGAAAAGATTGAACCGCTTCCGAAAGACGCGGTCAGAAGCTATGCATCGCTCAGCCAACCCGCAAAAGACAAGATCAAAGAAATGCTCAATCAATTGGTTGTCGTCAAACTAAACGGAGGCCTCGGTATGAAACGTGTAGATCACAATAGACATAGACATGTATTTAACTGTCGATCACTGTTCAGGAACATCGATGGGCTGCACGGGTCCCAAATCAGTGATTCCGGTCAGAAACGACTTGACATTCTTGGACCTGACTGTCCAGCAGATCGAGCACTTGAACAAGACATATGACGCTGACGTGCCTTTAGTATTGATGAACTCATTCAACACCGATGAGGACACACAAAAACTTCTTCGCAAATATCGCGGCTTCAGAATCAAGATCTACACTTTCATGCAGAGCCGATATCCCCGAATCAACAAAGAGAGTCTGATGCCGATCGCCAACACTCTGAAGGGTGACCAGGAGTCGTGGTACCCGCCCGGTCACGGCGACTTCTACGCCTCGTTCCACAAGTCGGGGCTTCTTCAGTATTTCCTTAAAGAAGGTAAAATGGATGGCTTTGGTTGAGGCACACGACTTAATTGTTTGCTTGGTCTGTGTCTGTCTGTGACTGTGCAGGTCGTCAATTAGTATTCCTGTCCAATATCGACAACTTGGGCGCAACCGTCGATCTGAATATTCTCAACTCTCTTCTCGACCCCAACGAGACAAGTCATCCCTCGTATGTGATGGAAGTGACCGACAAAACGATCGCTGATGTCAAAGGTGGTACTCTAATCCATTACGAGGGTCACCTCCGACTGCTGGAGATCGCACAGGTGCCCAAGGTGCACGTCGATGAGTTCAAAAGCGTACAAAAGTTTAAAATATTCAACACTAATAACCTTTGGGTAAAACTGGAGAACATCCGAGAGTTGGTCGAAATGGGAGGACTGGATATGGAAATTATCGTCAATAACAAGCACTTAGACAATGGTTTCGATGTCATACAACTGGAGACCGCTGTCGGCTCAGCCATGAAGGACTTCGAAGGCGCTATCGGTATCAATGTGCCGCGCAGTCGGTTCTTACCGGTGAAGAAGACGTCGGATTTGTTACTCGTTATGTCGAACTTGTACTCTCTGAGCAACGGTAGTCTCATAATGAACCCGAAGCGAGCCTTTCCCACTGTGCCTCTGGTCAAGTTGGGTGACTCCCACTTCGCCAAAGTGCGCGACTACTTAGCGCGGTTCGGAACCATTCCCGACCTCTTGGAGTTGGACCACTTGACCGTCAGCGGCGACGTCACGTTCGGCAAAGGCGTCTCTCTTAAAGGTAAATGAGTTGATGTGTTGTCACCTAAACTGACCACTGATTTGGTTGTCATTTCAGGGACAGTGATCATTATCGCAAACCACGGCGACCGCATTGACATCCCGTCCGGCGCTATCCTCGAGTCCAAGATTGTTTCGGGCAATCTTCGTATTCTTGATCATTGAGTGTTTGTGTTGTCATTCAATGTTTGTCCTAATTTGTTGCAAATGTTTCAAAGTTTTTCAAACTATTCGATAGTTTATTCGTTGAACTGTTTTAGTCTTAAAATTAGTCTATTTTATAGTTTATTATCTCATTTATGTTTTTAACGTTTACACCAATTAATGGTATATTTTTAACCGTTTGCTCAAAATGAGTGCAGATTTGTCTCAGTTCATGGTTTTTACGAATTACGAAAAATGTGCAAATATTTTAATCAAACTAAAGACTGAATGTCTTATTTGCAAGTTTGATGCGTTATATATTAAAATGAAGTGATTTTATCATTAATTTGAATACTATTTACAAGAGTTTAAGGGCTTTTGATATCATTTCTTATGGTTTGTGCAAATGTTTGCCCGAAAAACGATTGAATCGTTTTGAACATATGGTGTCTGACCGACGCCAGAGAGTGGTCTTCGTCGGGATAGAGTTGCAACTGAATGACCGGTTGTGAGGCATTCCAGTGGGTCTTCGCTTGCATTCCGTGGCGAACCGTTTGTCTAATCAATTGCATGGAGTGTTGAATCGACACAATCTCTGCATAAGAGTTATTCAAATGTCAATAATGTAAACAAAAAAGCATATTATTTGTCCAAACCGTCAGCCGAGCCGTGAATTAGAAGTATGTGTTTTGCCATAAGTTTATTGATTTTGTTGTCGAGAGTGAATCCCTCGAACACCGCGTAGTTCTCGTATGAGTTGCCGCTGAATAAGTAATCAAAAGTCGGCGCATCTTAATTAAAATTAAAGTCGAGTCCGAGATTAGTGTTGGCATCAAATCCAAGTCAACGATCATATGATATACCGATTAGTCTCCAATTGACGACCGGAGAGATCAAAAGCGCGCATCCGATGGCATCGGTTTGGCTCAGAGTCGACAGACTGATGAACGCGCCTATAGTTGAGCCCCAAATACACATTCTTCGAGAGTCAATGAAAAGCAGTTTTCGTTTTATATAATTAACGGCTATTCTGTAGTTATCTATGCTTTCAATTATCGATTGGTAATTGTGTTCTCGCTTTGTGTGTCTTCGCTGCTCGTCATCGCTCGCAACCCATCCGTAGATATATTGGTATTCGGAAACCAAATTATAACTCCAATCGATATGAAAAGTGTGTTTGAAGACAGACTGTCGCGGATCTGACCTATGGTCACAACAAATGGGTTGAACCGAACTTTCATTTATTAATACAATTCTTACGCTTCGATAATAAGCGGGTATTTTCCGATCACTTCGTCATCGAAGTCAATGGGAAGTAGAAGACGGATATGAACTTCTGGATTAATTGAGCGAACGATTAGGCCATTTGTCATATAATCAACTATAGACATAAACTTTAGGTTAACTTGTAATCTTTTTAGGAGTCAGTGCAACTAAGTATCATGGTAAATTAGTTTGTTTCAATATTTTCTATTCAAATTGTTAACGAAATCATTGATTGTCAATATGTGTGGACCAGTTGTTGAATGCAAATTGAACAAGGTGCACACTAGTTTCAACTGGAGTGACTGAGGCCGAGTGCCAAGGTGGTATTGGTATTGGCATTGGTGACAGATTATAAATAGTGATCCGTCTCGTGAGTGCTGTCGAGCGCTTACTTTTATTGTCTGTAATCACAGTAAAGAACTGTTGAGTGAGTTTGAGTTTAGTCTTCATTTTGTTTGTCAGCCATTCGTTATCTTCTAATTGGAGAGCTATTGGCAGATATAGACCGGATAGATAAGAGTGGAAGCCATAAGTTGTCTCATAAGTTGTTTAAATTTACTTTTGTTCGATCGGTCGCTTAATCTAAACAAATAGACTTTGGGAACGTCCGGACCGAGACATTCAAGTATGAAATGGTCGGCCGTTGTGCTGAAGACGGCCTCAAAATCGAGGCAATCACTCGAAGCCAATTGACATGAAAGGCATTCAACGCTCTTCGAGTCATTAGTCTTCACTCTATAGATGTGTTGCTTTTCAACAATTATTGATTGTTTCGCTCGAAAATAAATAAATTGCGACAATTGGTCGTAAAACACAAGTTTCGTCACATCAAAGCGCCCGAAAGTTATGAAAGACTCGGCGAACTTCCCCTTCAATTCAAGTGTTGATTAAGTGATTAGCATTTAGTGAATGTCCTGGGCTTAGATGAATGGGTCGGACATGCCTTACAATGACTTACATCTAATCTGAATAGACTGATGTGATAATAGCTGCCTATCTTCGCGTCGGCTCTCAAACACACGACGAAGTACTTGAGGCCATCGGCCGAATGCACGATACTCTTCGACAGCTCTTTCAGACTCAATCCACTTCTAAACTTTATAATGTCCTTAAATCGAGCAAAGTTTGATTTCACAGTTAAATAATGTAAATATCATTAGATTATAGTTAAACAGATAATCGTTAGACCAATATTTGTATTCTATGTAACGTAAAAACTCTGAGATAACCGATACCTCACTGCACATCCATTGGCGACCACCCGAGCCCTCCGAACATCGGCTTATAATTGAATTGCTCTGATTTCTTAGAGTCCATACAACTGTCAACAGATCTTCTTTAACCCAATTTACATGAGTTAAGTAAAATTCTTTGTTTAATAATACTTTCGGTGGAATTATTTGTTTAGTCGAATTGGAGTTTAAATTATGGACCGTTAGAGAGATGTTTGAAATACGTTGCTTTGCCTTAAATTAGATCAGAATACCATGGTAATACCATGATGGTATACATTAAACTCGAGGTGGCTTAGGGTTGGCGCGCAATGACCTCTCGATTTGTGATCTTCGCTCGTTTTTTGACCATCGCTTATGTGTTCTATCAATCAATTATTGGCATTTAAAGCAGTTTGATCACAGATCAGTGCCATGCTCTGTTTCTGCCGCTATCTTGAGCCCTATCTTGGTTGTCATAAAGACGAGATCACTTTGAGAGGTCATTAAGTATTGTGAGCACTTATTCTAATTGAATATGTGGATTAAATATGTGTTTACTCACTTTAGGATATCTATAACTAACAAATCTGATCGAATCGCTGTCTGTCCGGTTCTCCCGACCACCATATATGACAAGAGTGTTGTCCACGACATCCGAGTTATCGATAGTCGCGTAGCACAGACTCCGGCCCTCCTTTGACCACCAGAGCAGAGATGAGCGCGAAATTGCATCTAAAGTGATGACAGATTGCAGTGAATGTGAATGTAATTCAATTAATCACTAATTAATATCTGTTTAGAGGTTTGTATTTATACCTTACGTCAAATAATTCTTATCTATTAGAGAACACTTCGCATGCAATGAGTCGATCGATATTTGTATGTCAAACCTGTCCTGAAATCGATACTATCTTTTCAAATATTGAAACAATTTATAGCAAAGGATTATTCATTTCACAAAATGATTGCGATTTGCATCGAAGGCAAAGAGAATATTTCTATTTTCTCTAAATGTTAGACGAATTTAACCGAAATTCTTATTTCTTTTTCTATAAGTTATAACTCGAAACAGTTCTACAATTGCAATGACATTGAGATTCTTTGCAAATAAATAAAACTAAAATATATGTCTCAACGGAATTCTGTGTAATAAGCAAAGTCATGAGCAGCTTTCGGCAATTTCATTTTGCTTTTGAAATTTTAGGAAATTTGTTTTTTTTCTACTTTAGAAGTGTGTTAAATGGGTTTTACCTTATTTAAGATATTAGATAGATGAAATAAATGTAAACGAAGATAAAACAAATGCTGCCTAAGGTCAATTAGATCAGTAAATGCTATTTTAGCAGAATAACAGTATGATAACCACATATTCGGAATGGGGTTTGAATTTCCGAACTCGATCACTGTCCCAGCACACTTTCCAGTGCAGCATGCTCAGACGATCATTTTCATCAACTAGCTGAATTTGTTTTTTATTAGGGTTCGGTGTCTAAAATGGGCAAATTTCACGACAATTTCACAAAATTTTCCTTTTACTGAAATGTTCTCTGAAAAGCTAATTTCGTCGAATGAGCTTTCAGTCCAACACTAGTCATGAGTTAACTCGTGAGTTGCCATAAGCGAGGCTTCGGAGTCACTCGTATTTCATTAGATTAATAATTGAGCGCATGATTTATAAAAGTTGTTACATTAATCGCGAACGATAAGGTGATTCAGTTAACATTATTGGAGCCCAATTTGCATTCGATTGTCATTTTATTAATTATATCGCGAAAAAATTGAGATCTAATTAACGTATCATTTGGTTGGCGAACAGAGTCTTGTGAGCCAAACAGTAATCGATTGTCAGTTATCTTCATTGCATCGCATTCTGACTATAAGTTTGAATACAATTTGCATCAATTCTATAGCTATATCTCAGTTGTCATTGTAATTGAAGTCATCTCTTGATTGCAATCAAAAGCAAAATTATGTTTTTGTAATTGAATTAATTCTGGGATAAACTCATTACTGAAGATTGTTTTCCATTTGAACTAAAAGTCAGACGAAATGTTTATTCGCTGATTACAGACCTCTATAGAGAAGATCTGGGACTCCATTGAAAACGATTGCGGACTTTCCGCTGTTTGTGATGGCCTTAACTTTCGCTCCGATGTATGGCATGTAATAAATGTCGTTATTATGAATGAGGGCCTAAAAAGCGATGAGAATTTCCATGTTTTACTCATTCGGAATACGAAATGTTTGACTGGACGCTAACCAAAGCGTTTCCAATGGGCGCCCATTCAGCCCATTGTAGCACAACTTTGTCTTTGTCTGGAATCACGTCTTCCAAGTGAACGATATCTCTGCAAATATTGGAATAGTTTAGTCGATTCTCGGCATTCATATTCGAGGACTAACCCATTGGTTATGCCGTAGACAACGAATTGTGCGCTAATTGTTAAGTCTTGCGTCTGAAAGTGATTTTTCTCAAAATCCATTGAAACTCAAAAATTTAATTACTTTTTTATAACTCGAAATCAATAGAATGAAAGTGCGATCCGATGACAGCGAATAGCTTTGAGGGTTGTATTGGCTCTGAAAAGGTTCAATATTTAGTGTGCGATAACATGACTGGCAATGACGTCAATGGCCGAACAGGTCTGCCCCGAGACATAGGACCCGAACCGAGTCGGCACTCACTGTTATGTAGTTGTGAACCAATATCGAAGAGTTTTGATGATTTGCATCAAACAAAACAATTGTGTTGTCCTCTGATTTGTATATGAATTCGTGACCTAAAAGTGAATCAGACTTAGAGTTGTTTTCTGCAATACACTGATCGGCTAAGACCTGAAATCCAAGTGCCGTTGAATAATCTGGGCTCGAATTCGTTGGCGACGATCTCATTGATTTCGATAATGTCATTATTGAATTCAGAATGTCTCGCAGCTGAGATTGGAGCATGCAAATTGATATTGCAGTTAGAGTGTGGGGGGAGAGAGAGAGAGAGAGAGAGAGAGAGAGAGAGAGAGAGAGAGAGAGAGACTGTTCCGAAGAGTTGGTATATTGAGAAACGAATTCAATTTTGAATTTCAAATTTATTTTTTAGTATAATACGACACAAGAGTGCAAAATAGACACACATTCTGTGCACACAGTGAGGAATGCCTACAATTTTGTGAATATTATTACAATAATCTAATAAATATTGTGTTCTTCGAGACGTGTTTTTATTATAAAATGTGATTCAGAATCAGTCTCTCAGACTGTCTCAGAGTGTGTGACAAAGAGTAACAAACGAGTCAATACATGGAGTGAGCAATACTATTGAGAGCACAATCAGCGAACAAATGCCAACGATTACCAACAGTGCGATCGACGCTCCCTTCAAATGGCTTTCTTCGCTCTGGGTTTCGATGAATTCCTAGAGTTTAGTGTCAATCAAACATCAAATTAGTTATTCATTCGCTTATTAATTACTATTGGTTACAGAATTAGCGACAGAGCCCCGCAATTCTTGCAAATGTTTACTTTTAGCATTTTTTTGTAATTTAGAAATTAATTCAAGTAATGGCAAACAAATTGCACTTCAGTTGGCTTTTTGACAAAATTTCATATAAATGTCAATTTTGTTGTTTGGCTCCCATTTATGGACTTCGCGTTAATTTAGTTAAAACGAAATTCTCGTTAAAAATTGAAAACTCTTATACTATTAGATGACAAATGTATCAATCAATTGGTAATGGACTCACTTTGAGCATGACCTCGCCAACCGGTGCCACCGCTAGACTGCTTCCAATTACAAGATCAACTAAAATGAGCGCACAATGAGAGCCAACATTAAAATGATAGCTCTTTGTCGCCAACATTTGATAAAATCGCGAAACGGTTGCGACGTTTGCTTCCGACCCCTCAATTCTATGCGAGTGTTGTGTCAGTTGTCAGACGTTGTGCCGAAATGAGGAATTGTCTCTGACTTCGCGATTCAGACTTTACACAGAATTGACTTTAAATTTAGAACTGCTTTGAAAACAATTTGTGAGAAGCCGTGAGTCGAGCCCTGAGAGCATCAATCGTTTGCGATGTTAGCCCTATAACCGATCGCATTACACATGTGTTTGTTTGCGAATCACTAACTTCGATGACATATCAACTGAAAAGCTTTGGCCAAACATTAATGTATTTGTTTATAACAAAAGCAATTATTGCGAGCGATATATCCCTTTCCAACAAAACTCTTCAAACTTTTCATGAGTTTTCACATCAAATATGACAATAATATAAAACCGTATTCACCGAAGAGAAAGAGATTTCGGGTTATAAGCGGTCTTCGCCTCCAATGCATACAAAGGTTGAGCTCAACGAACAAACAATGATTACAACTCAACTAATAATGTGTTTGTGTTTGCGAGGAATGACATTAAATGACATGACATGAGTGCCAGGCGTTAGTGCCAGTCGTCGCTCGTCTCCGGGCTCTCACAGTCAGTCATTCGGCCATTCGGTTGACGACAACCAATCATTACGACAAACAATATCCAGATTTTCATCAATCATAATGCGAACCAAACTTTTTAGGCCAACTCAACAGCCATTGCAAACCAGCCAATGCCCGGATAACTGCAAATCTCTATTGATTATAGCAAATGAAGCACAACTAAGATAATCCAGGCCTCAATTGTATTGTGCGCACCGCTAACCATAACTCTTGTTATTCACACAAAGCTATGCAGTGTTTGATTGCCAGTGAATGTCGTTTTGACGAACCCCTAAGAGATTGGACGCCAAATGACTTTGCATTCGATGCTTTCAATAGTGACGGCACTTGAGATTAATATTCTTAAGACTCGTAGTCTCAGACAATTTGCTTCACTTATTAGTCAAGCATTTATCTGAACGCTTCGCAACACTCCATCACTCGATGCCAATGCTGGCCATCGCGTGAACCGCACTCTTCCCAACACACTCTCACACTTGCAATCATCTCAGATGAACACATATTAATAATATCAAGATTATTATTATAACGTTAAACAGTTTGAGTCATAATCTTACCTCATCGTCGAAATCGAGATCCTTATCCATTAAATTTGATGATTTACACAAACAAACTGAACATTAGAGCACATGTTTGGTCATTACTGGCCAACTCGTGTGTCGATTCATCGCTTCATTTGGCTTTAATTTTAAATCTAATAATTTATAATTGAGTGAAACCAAAATAATTGTATTACAACAGAATTAAATTGAATTTTCGGTGCAATCTTTGAGTATTTGAAACACAAAATGGGTATAAAATTGTGTTTTGTTTGATATGTTTTGCGGTTGAGATCCATAGCAATACAACAAATCTATATTTAGTATAAGTACTCGAGTTTTGCAAACATTCTGTCCGTTATTCTCCACATTATATCACACTTTCAGTCAATTAACTAAATGTCGAAAATTTGGAAATACTTTGCGATCGACTCTATTCTCAAATTAAATACTATATAAATATAAAGCAATTCGTAACTAATTTTCATTTAATTTAAACAAACGATTCGTAACTCAAACATAATATTACACAAAAAGTGCTTTAAAGTCGATGTCGTCTCCCATACTGTCCGTCACATTCATCACACATCTCGTGACGGATCGGCGTATTTAAGTCCACACCGAAGCACTTACCAAATATCAAATCAGCATGATGCTACACGCCAAATGTGCTATTTGCAAGGTTGTCCTATATTGTGCTCAAATTTATTGCTCATTTTTGGTTCATTTTTTGGACAATTTATCGATTCAAGTGATATGTCGTGCAATGAAGTGCTCTTTAAGGGGTTGAATGTCGAATCCATTCCTGTAATTAATGTCTTCTGAATTGTGTATTATTTATGCGATAATATAAAAATTATTTATTTCAAACTGCGTTTAATCACGAAATTAAATTGATTTCTTTGAAATCTTGCAATTTTTAAAGTTTGCATTGAAATCTAAAATTTGTGCGAAATATAGAGAATAATATATAGAGAGCTCCGGAAATAATTTTGAATTAATTGTGTTTTGAAGGATGAGATGTAATTTGAATCTATTATGAAAGCAGTCGATAATTAGTGAGTCTTTTGAGAGCAATCGACTGCTCTATAAATACATTAATTTTTCGATAATCATATGACTCGAAACACACAATAATAGTCATCAAAAATTCACGAATTAATTGATTTAAATGGATTTGAATTTAATGTCTTTGCAGAGTCGGCAATAATGGACAGAGAAGTGGTTATAATTTTGTTTTTATTGACTACAATATTGAGAAGTAATTTAGCGGAAAATGTTAATAATGACGAACACAACGGAGAGAACGGCTGTCACTCGATATCTCGCAAAAGAGAAAACACTAATGAAAAGCAGAGCCAAAGTCAGACTCAATTGAGTGAAGGGTTTTGTACTGAAAATTGCTTCAACGGAATGGTTTTCCTGAGTGGCGGCACATTCACAATGGGCACCAATGAGCCCGTCTTCGTGGCCGACGGCGAGGGCCCGGCCAGGAATGTGACGCTCGACGGCTTCTATTTGGACAAAACAGAAGTCAGTAACTCTGAGTTCAAGCAATTCGTCGATCGAACCAATTATGTGACCGAAGCCGAAACGTTTGGCAATTCTTTCGTCTTCGAGGGTCTTCTGAGCGATGAGGTGAAGCAGAATATCACGATGTCGGTGGCAGAAGCACCTTGGTGGTGAGTCGAGTGGAGTGGTAGCGCTCAAATCAAATCAAATCAGATGTAAATACAGAAAATAACTTTTCATATGTGACACACTTTTGAGCCAATTTCTTGTCGCTTGCGACATATATTATGATATTAGCAATGTAAATTTTTATAAAATTGTTTGCATTTTATTTGAAATTCGGCCAAATATTGACTCAAATTCTTCAGATTTTATATTAGAATTAAAGAGAATGAAAGTATTTGGCAAATGGATGCGATATAGACCACAATTAATATTGTCTCCTCTGTTAGGCTTCCCGTTCCCGGAGCCAATTGGAAGACTCCCGAAGGGCTCGACTCTAATATCGATGACCGATGGGACCATCCGGTGGTTCACGTGTCGTGGAATGACGCCAACGAGTACTGCAAATGGAAGGGTTTAAGACTTCCGACCGAAGCCGAGTGGGAGTACGGCTGTCGCGCCGGACTCAGCAATCGATTGTATTCCTGGGGAAACAAATTGATGCCAAACAACAAACACTACGCGAATATATGGGACGGAGAGTTCCCCAATCATAACACGGGTAGGCATTGCATCGCATTCCTCAACACTAGACCCGACTCACTCACAGACCTATACATTCAGCCCAAGACGGATATGTGTCGACAGCGCCCGTCCACTCGTTTCCGTCCAATAAGTTTGGGTTGAAGAACATGATCGGAAACGTTTGGGGTATTGACCACACCTAACCTGCAATCACGACCAATGCAATTGTTATTCTCGACCTCATAGAGTGGACGAATGACTGGTGGAGTGTCCGCCACAGTCCCGATCCGGTGACGAACCCTCGGGGACCGGAGTCGGGCAGCGATCGGGTGAAGAAGGGCGGGTCGTTCCTGTGCCACAAGAGCTATTGCTACCGATACAGATGTGTCGCCCGCAGCCAAAACACTCCGGTCTGTGTCTGTGCCTTAATTAGTTGGAGCACTCGTTGGCCATTAAATTGCTTATTGTTTGCCATCAGTTATTCAAATAGTCGTCCGAATAGTCAAAACTAAAATAATTAATTTATTTTCAAATTATAGGACTCTTCTGCCAGTAATCTGGGCTTCAGATGTGCCGCCGATTCGGCAAACAAATAGAAAATTAATTTATCGACAAATTCAACGCATTGTTTATCGAATTATTAAAAATCTGTGTTAAATGAGAGCCAAAGGCATAGATTGGGACCATATTTGCCTCAAATCATTGGCATTTCCAACAAAATCACAATTAAGTAACGAAATTAACAGCAAATTAAAAACAATCGACTCTTTGAATAAATTCAGAGTCTTATGAGACAACTCTTTCATTGGATGCCATCCGAGATATGTCTGACAATCGACTCTAAACAAGAGCTGAAATATTGTTGACTCGAGACTAGAAAATAGCTATCATTTGGAGCTTATTTACAATTTAGTCTTCGCAAACAAGAGGTTATCAAAATTGTCTCGACTTCTCGTTTTCTTATTTGTTTTTTCGTTAAAATTTGTGAATATTTTATGATTTGATGTGATTTATGTTTTAATGCCTCAGTCGAGCGAATGGAGACCTCGCGCACACTTCACTTGGAATACATGTTTGGCTACAAATGTGATTACGGAATGTATTTCGAATGTATTTTTTCGTATAATCTCTGTATTTATGACATAATATATATTTAGGTATAAAATCATTACACAAAAGTTGTGTTTATTAGAGGAGACGTTGTTTTCAAGTTTTAAATCAGTTGACGACAGACTTTGTTTGTCTTTCTATTCTTTTTAAGGCTCGAAATTTGTATAAACAATTGCATCGAATCGATGGCTAACTCTTCTTCACAATTCTTCTTCGCCGCAAACCTATGTCTTCGTAATAAGAGTCCAATTGGAAGCAGTCGTCCCAAAAGGCTTCCATTGTGTGGTAGAGATGTGTTTTGACGCCCGAAAGCGCGTGATTTTCGTCGGGATATACCTGTGTTTGGAACATAACGTTGGCGTTCGTCAGCGCCTTCATCAGTACCATTGACTGCTGAATGTGCACGTTATCTGTGGGATACATGAGCCATGAGCCAGGTCATTCAATCGGTACATTAACAATTCGCGATTCTACTCGGGAAGTTTGATTTTTAATGGCATGATTCATGATATCATACCATTGACGGCAATTAGAGCTCAATTGACTTATACCGTGCAAAAAGGCAATCTTAGCACAGCTTCTGTTAGCTGTGTAATGATCAGAGCTCTTGATAATTGAATTTTGTGCTCGAGGTTTGAGTGCAGACATTTCTATTATATCTGGGGTGAGATTCTCAGTTTTATAAGTGGTGCTCACTTTGCAGACATCAATGCCGCTCAACAAAACTTGAGGCTTATGAGCTATGAGCTTGATCAAATGAGAATGGGGTCACACGAGTCGCTCCAACGTTAATCAAAATATATGGGCAACTGATTTGATGGGTCAGATTAGCAAGATTAATTGCATACTAGTAGTAGATTATAATAACAAAAAATTGAATCTGGAATGAAAGGCAAATATTTTCAACGTCCTAATTAAAATAAATTGATCTCTGCTTGTCTTGAAAATAAAGAAGTCAGACATAAGAACATTGGAGAACATCGGACATCGATTTTCGTTTCATTATCTGTATGGATGACCAGAATTGACTGAATTGATTCAGTTAATTTACATTTATAGTGGACTTTTTCAAATAACCAAACACAAATATAATGAGAAAGGGATGAAATGATAACCAAAATCAATCAGGTGACATAAACTATGTTGTTCCAAATAAAATCCCCCTTAATTCTTGGTCATCCATTATTATATGATTCAATTTAGACATAGAAAAAGAGTAAACAAAAAACTGATTAGTCGAACAATTGTTGAGATGACTTAACTTTTACATAATTCTGTCTGCAATACAAGTTATTTGACTTATTTATTGCCGATTTGACTGAATTATTGCGATAATTGCGATATAAGAGACAATATGAAAGCTATAGCCATAGCCATAGCCATAGCCAATGACATACCGTCAGCCGATCCGTGACAGAGCAGAAACTTTTTGCCTTTGAA